>PVIW01000921.1:6209-106854 GCA_004026585.1 Noctilio leporinus | reverse complement strand
GTTAGTTGACCTCGGGGATGTTTCCAACCCCTCAGTTTTCTCATCTGTAAAATGATGATAATAATAGCAATGAACTCTCAAGGCTGCGGGGAGAATTTCAAGAGCAAATCCCTGTTCAGGACCAACATAACTCCTTGTACATAGCACAGAGCATTTGTTATCCAGTTTTCCTTGGTCTAGTTTGCAGGTCATCATATCCTCAGCTAGGCAGCATGACGTACATAAAAGTTTGGTGGGGGGAATCACAGCTTTTTAAAAAAACTGTTCAGTGATTTTTAGTGTACTCACATTTTCACAGATATGTACAACCATCATCACAGTCAAGCTTAGGACGTTTTGATCCTTTCAAAAGAAACATCAGACCTTTTAACTCTCACTTACCTAAGTATCAGCGATCTCCTTTCTGTCTTTATAGTTTTACCTATTCTGGATATTTCATATAAATTGAATCACACCATATTTGATCTTTCATGGCTGGCTTCTTTTATGTAGTTTAATGTTTTCAAGGTTCATCCATGTTGTAGCATGTGTGGGTACTTCATTCCTTTTTATGGCTGTGTAATACTCCACTGTATGGATCTAACATTTTATTTATCTATTCATAGATATTTGGGTTGTTTCTACCTTTGGCTATTAATAATAGTGCTGCTATGAACATTCATGTACAAGTTTTTGTGCAGACGTGTTTTCTCTTCTCTTGGATACATACTGAGGAGTGGAATTGTCGGTTTGTATCTATATGAGGAACTGTCAGTATGTTTCCTGAAGTGACTTTGCCATTTTAGATTCCCATTAGCACTGTATAAACCTTCCAATTTCTCTCCTCACCAGCACTTAGCATTGTCTTTCTGATTATAGTCATTTTAATAGTTGTGAAGTGTTATCTTATTGTTGTTTTGACTTGCATTTCCCTAGTGACTAATGATGTCAAGCATCGCTTTGTGTTCTTGGGGGTCATTTGTGTGTCTTTGGGAAAAAGTCTACGAGAACCCATTTCTAAAATTGAGTTTTCTTTCCAGTTACTCTCTGGTACATCAGCGCTGCTCACATGCTCATGTACGCAGGGCCACTGGGGCCTTTGTTAAAAATGCGGGTTCTGATTCACTAGGTCCCAGTTAGGACCCAAGAGTCTGCATTTTCCAAAAGTGCCCAAGTATTCCTGTTGTCCACGGGCCCCACTCAAGCATGAAGCAAAGTCACCAAAGTTTCATCACAAGGTGGTGTTGCTTCCTGGACCTTCGTATCCTCCGCAGTGTGAAAGAGCTGTAGGGAGCAGAAGTTTGGAAAAGAAGCTGGAAATGAAAAACGCAATTTAATGAGATGAATTGTGAACACTAGAGGTTTGTTCGAATGAGTTGCTCCTCTTGGTAGCCATCACCCATGTGGGTTCCTCACCTGCCCTACATGACAGTATCTCACTTCTGCGGGGATGTTTCTGGGATTTAATGAGTCAGAACAGTTGTCTGGGCTACTAGCAGTACCTGGCAGTATAATTTGGAGGTGCCTTCTGTCTTGCCGTTCAGATACTGAAATTGGAAAAGATGAGGCTGGAGAGGGTTTCTCTGGCCATGCACGTGCCTGGTCAGAGCTCACCACAGGCCTGTTACCACCTTCTCCCCTGCCTCTCCTCATGGGAGGTTCTGTCTCCTGTCACAGTTTTGAACGTGGCTTTCACAAGTGCCGAGTCCCAGCCTTTTACAGTCAAGCATTTGCCCAAATGAAGTCATCGCCTTTGGAATTTGAGATTTTTCCATGAAAACACAGCTAAACCTTACAAGCTAAAAAGAGTCATAATAATTCAATTAGAAATACCTGTTAGGTGGCTGGAAGCACTGGCAATTTCCTGGGCTGTAGGTTTGGGGAAGCTTAGGCAGGTCAGAGATCTCTGCCCCACACCCCTGCAGACAAGTGGCCCTTAGGGACTTTGCCACGTCCTAAATTGAGAGCGACTACGGCAGGTGGTCTATTTATAAAGTCAATTAATTGTGATCTTATATCTGTCTTGGACATTTTAATAATTAGCATTTATTGTACACACATTGATAACATTTGAAAATATTTACTCTGAAGTACTGTGACTGAATTTTAAAATTTAGCTTAAGTGTTATACTTTATAATGTTATACTACAGTAATAGTATTACTATGCATATAATACCATGAGGCTATGGATCTGTAACCTTCTCACAAGGCAAGTAGAGATTCTTCTCTGAGATTTTCACAGTGAGCCCGTAATTGCCCAAATGTTTCTCTAAGCAATGACCCCCTGAATAGAAGCAGCATCTTTGACTATCAAAGCAAAAATGACCTGCCACGTGCACAGAGTTGAAGTGCTAGTTCTGCATTTGTTTCGATGGTGGTATCTCCACATTGTCAATTCACCAGCCACCCTTAGGAGCTGGGGAGCTGGGGGTGATGCCTTTGGGGTCCCAGCCACCCTGAGCACAGCTGTGCTGCCTTTCTATCTTTTTCATGCTCGACCCCACTCCTTCCACTATTCTTTTAAAAGTACAAAGGTGCCCTGTTCTCCTTCCCTTCCCCCCTTTCCTTCTTCTTCTTCTTCTTTTTTAAAAAAATTTATTCATTATTTTTAGAGAGGAGGGCAGGGAGAGAGGCAGAGAGGGAGAGAGACACCCATGTATGGTTGCCTTTCACCTGCCTCCAGCTGGGGACCTGGCTGGAGACCTGGCTTGCAACCTGGTTATGTGCCCTGGCTGGGAATTGAACCAGTGACCTTTGGGCTCGCAGGGCAGCACCTTATCCACTGTGCCACCAGCCAGAGCAGATTTGGATATTCTTGATCAGTGGACTAAACCTAACAAAGTGAATTGTAACAAGAATGAATAAAAATGAGTGTAAGTACATGTAGAAAAGCCACCTGTGTGAGTCCTGGATTCAGGAATTACAACTTAAAAGCCCAGGATTCCAGAACTGGGGAGACTGATCCCTGTTACTTCTGGCTGTAAAAATCAGGGGTGGGGGGGTGGGGTGGGGTTGAGGCAGTGGAAGAAACTGCTGGATTTTCATTGCGTTAAGGGCCAGCATGGTCTTAGAATGTATGTAAAGCCACCCACCACCACCAGGACAGCAGCTGGAAGGGTGCCAGTCACACACGGCAAAAGGGTGAAGTGACTAGAAATGGAGCAAGCACCAGGCAAACTGCCAGAAGCCAGGTGGCGGCATTGTTCCCTCTCTCAGACCTCCCCACAGAGCCAGAAAGCCGTGAAGCAGGTGGCCCTACTATGGCGATTGCCTAAGGCCCCACCCTGTACAATTGACAGGCTACTAAGACAGGGAGTCCAAACAGCTCTGCCTAATACACAGAACCAAACACAGGGAGGCTGCCAAATTGAGGAGACAAAGAAATAGGTCTCAAATGAAAGAACAGAACAAAACCCCAGAAAAAGAACTAAGCAAATGGAAATAGCCAACCTATCAGATGCAGAGTTTAAAACACTGGTGATCAGGATGCTCAGAGAACTCCTTGAGTAGGGCAGAAAAATAAAGGAAGAAATGAAGGTTACTCAAAGTGAAATAAATAAAAACATACAGGGAACCAGCAGTGAAGGGAAGGAAGCTGGGATTCAAGCCAATGATTTGGAACATAAGGAAGATATAAACATTCAATCAGAGCATAATGAAGAAACAAGAATTCAAAAAAAAAAAAAAAAATGAAGAGAGGTTTAGGAACCTCTGGGACATCTCCAAGCATACCAACATCTGAATCATAAGGATGCCAGAAAGAGAAGAGGAAGAGCAAGAAATTGAAAACTTACTTGAAAAAATAATGAAAGAAAAAAACTTCTCTAATTTGGCAAAGGGAATGGGTGTACAGGTCCAGGAAGCTCAGAGAGTCCCAAACAAGTTGGACCCAAAGAGGACCACACCAAGACACATCATCGTTAAAATGACAAGAAGAGAATTTTAAAAGCAACAAGAGAAAAGAGGAGTTACCATAAGACTTTTGGCTGATTTCTCAAAAGAAACTTTGCAGGCAAGAAGGGACTGGCAAGAAGTATTCAGAGTGATGAAAAGCAAAGACCTGCAACCAAGATGACTCTATCCAGCGAAGCTGTCATCTAGAATGGAAGTGCAGATAAAGTGCTTCCCAGACAAGGTAAAGCTAGAGGAGTTCATCACCACCAAGCCATTATTACAGAAAATGTTAAAGGGATTTATTTAAGAAAAAGAAGGTCAAATCCATAAGCAAATTAAGATACATTTCAATCTGATACTGTATGTTTATTTCCATCTCACTTAAAATAGCAATGCTTTTCAATTGTTCAATAAACAGTAGTTACTGTGTACCTCTATGTGCTTGATGCTGCTCCAAGGTTAGTCACAAAGGTAAAATGAACTCAGTTCTTCTATGCATGGAGCTTACAAGCTAACAGTAGAAATAAACCACAAGTAATTCCAGCATGTATTTTGTACTATTCAGTATTTTTCTCAATAACCCCTAATTATTTATGAAGCATCTACTGTGAAGAAAAGCATCCACTGTGAACATTTATCAGAGCAATGGTGACTATAAACACATACCATAGTCCTCAGCAAAAATAAGCAAATTCTCCAATCTAGTTTTTTTTGTTTTTAAAGATTTTATTTCATTATTTTTAGAAAGAGGGGAAGGGAGAGAGGCAGAGAGGGAGAGAGACATCAACGTATGGTTGCGTTTCACCTGCCTCCAGCCACAGACCTGACTGGAGACCTGGTTTGCAACCTGGTTATGTGCCCTGGCTGGGGAATCGAACCTGCGACCTTTGGGTTCGCAGGCCAGCGCCTTAACCACTGTGCTACCAGCCAGGGCTGCAATCTAGTTTTTAATGAAATGAAGTATTGCCCCAAAAGAGCATAATCTCATAGATAAAAAAGAGAACAAGGAGTTCTAAATGAAAACAATGCAGGGATCCCATTTTAGGAAAACTGAAGCAATGATTTCACCTTCTGGTTCCCATAAAAAGCATGGAAAGTTAATTTTGTTCCCAAGGAAATTCACTGTTGTTTCGCTCCTACACCAGCGACACGTTTAAAAAAATGATACTTTACTGCGGCACTTGGGCTGTACGATAGAAAGAAAATTGAAATCACGTTCACAAGACATGAGTTCGAGTTCTAGGCCCGTGTCTTCATAAACTCGTGCGCTATCTGGCAAATACGTAACTGCTCGGAACTGCACCCACAAAATAGTGACAGCACGGGAGCCTCTGAGGTCAGTCGGCAGATGGAGGCAGGTGCACACACTAACATTGCGGCCTTTCTCAGTTTCGTGTCAGTGGGCACCCACAGACTTAGCCAGCCCTTCTGGGCTCAAATCCTGGAATCACCATGTCTTTCATTTTTGCTTGAAAATTGAAAAATTTCCCCAGGTGCTCTCTTTTCTTGCAGTGTCTTACTCTGCACGGGGTCACGACACGTGGTAACACTTGAATGCTAATGGCGCTGGGTCTGAAGGTTTGTGGGCTGCCTGGCAGGTCATCACAGGTTTGCGTTTTAGCGTTTCCCTGCTGCATAACTGGTCACCTGTCCTCGCTGCCCCGGAGAGCCCCTCCCTGTCTTCCCGGCACCTGACGGCTAAGCGGAGTCCACCTACATTGGGTCTCTGCGTATGGCTCGCGGGCGCGGGGCAGGCTAATCGCTGCAGCAGGAAGCTCGTGGCCGGAGCACACCCTGGACGGTTCTGCGGCTCCGCACAATGAGGCTTGTGTTTGTCAGCACTGGGACTGAACCAGCTGTTTGGAGGCGGCTACCGGGTGGCCATTCCAGCACTCAGCCCCCTTCCCTCCGTGGCGCCTCCACGGTCCATCTGTGCGCTACCTGGAATGGCCTGAGAGAACGGCAGGCCCCCTGGGCCTCACCTGGAGGTGACACACGTCCCTCTTGCCTGCCTTCCGAGGACCAGAACTTGATCACTGGCCTCATCCTAGTCTTTAAAAGGGTGGGAAAATACGGGCTTTGGGCTTAACACAAATCCTTAGTCATCAGCCTGCCATCGCTGCCTTCCTGCGCTTACCTCAAAATGTTGCTATGTGAGTTAACATGTGAGATAGATGTAGTTTCCTTTTAGAGGAAAAGGTGTGGTATAAACGAGGAGGGTGGTTTTCTTCAAATAAACCTTGCTACCCATTATGACTGGATTCTCCCAAAGACAGTTCGGCACCCAGTCGGTTCACGGGGCTTAATGAGCTGCAGCCCGAGGTCTTAATATTATTCTGATGGGAAGATGCCTCCTCACAAACCACTGGCCTAAAGTCAGTTCTCGCAACTTATTCCACAAATCAGTAGCTTCCTCTGAAAGCTTTGCAGGGTGCATGTTTGTTTTGATTGAATTTCTACTTTATCATAGGTTAATGCAAATTTCTATTTAGTTTGTGGCTGTATGCTAACTTCATTCTCATTTGAAAGTGCAACTGCCCCTTGACCTTGGCTTCCAGGGTAATTAGTGATGCTTGTTGACTCTTTACTCCATGTCAGGTACACTCTAGGCATGTTAACTACATCCTCGTTTTAATCCTCCCTGAACCCTGCACGGTGTGTATGAATAGTATTACCTTGATTTGATTATTGAGAACACAAACCCAGAGAAGGGAAGCATGTTCGTTTTCTATTGCTGCATGATAAATTACCACAGGGTTAGTGCCTATGTTCTGTACTGGGGGTTTTTGGAGAATCACTTCTGACTGAGCTTATTCGGGTTGTTGGCAGAATTTGGTTCCTCATGGTTGTAGGACTGAGGTCTCTGTTGCCTTGGTGGCTTTTGGCTGAGGGTGGGTCTCTATCAGCGTTGGGAGGCCACTAGTATTCCTTGGCTTATGGACCATCTGTTATTAAAGCCGCAAGGGCACGCCATGTCCTTTTTATGCTTCCAAATCTCTGACTTATTCTGGCTTTTGAAGGGCTCCTATGATTAGAGCACGCCCATCCAGATAATCTCCATTGCCTAAATTTCAGTGACTTGGGAATTTCATTACATCTATAAAACCCCTTCATAGCAGGACCTACATTAGTGTTTGATTGATTCATCAGGGGATAGGAATTTGGTGGGGGGCATCTTTAGAATTCCCCCTGCTAAGTAACTGAGCTCCCTTAATTTACATAGCTAGAGAGCAGGGAAGCAAGTATTTGAACCCTGATCTATCTTGCATTAAAGTCTACGCCTTTTCCATCTACCAGGATGCCCCTCTACAGAAATGAGTGGTGGGCAATAGCCAAAGAGAATGTCCTCGAAGGAAAACCCAACTCCAGTTTATAACCTACAGGCAATAATTAAAAAAAAATTCTCACATTAAAAATGGTAGATTTAGTATTTTAAAATTATGCATCAAAGGGATACTAGCTATTTCCAAAATGCTACTACCCGAGAGATGGTTTTTGCGTGGGCTACTCATAGATCAATTCCAAGAGTTACCACCTACTCACTCTGAAACCTCAAGCCTCAATTTCCGCACCGTCAAATGACGATAATCACATTAGCTTATAGTTGCATCGAGAGACGGAAACAGTGACACATATAATGTTAATCATAATTTCGGAAACAGTAAGCATGTAATTGCTAACCATCACCACCACCACCACCACCATCATCGTAATCATCATGTCGCTATCACCAGCCGTCCGCTTAGGGAGGAACTACATATTAAACATATTATCAAGTAGTTAGACTCCCGTAAAATAAAATCATGTTCATTTATCAAATGAGCAGAAAAAGCTATGCCTCTGATCTCATTTTTAACTTGCACCAGCTTCTGAAATCTCAGCAGATTGGTAAATGTAAGATTTGGTAATTATTATTTATTTTTGTCTCTTGGAAACAGAAAAAAAGGAGGAGGATATGCTTTCTCTGCCATTCCCGTAATTTAGTTTGTTCACCCGATTCTGATTCTGTCAGTAATTTAATGGAGATCAATTTAATGTCATAACGCATGAGATTTAGTGTCTCCGGCAGAGCCCTCCTCTTAACTCACTCTTCTCTCTTTCTCTCTTGATGTGAGACCCATTATTGTAAGGTATCTAACGTATGTTTCCTTTTCCTTTTTTTAAAGATTCTATTATTTTTAGACAGAGGGGAAGGGAGAGAGGCAGAGAGGGAGAGAGGCATCAGTGTATGGTTGCCTTTCACCTGCCTCCAGCTACGGACCTGGCTGGAGACCTGGCTTGCAACCTGGTTATGTGCCCTGGCTGGGAATCGAACCAGTGACCTTTGGGTTCACAGGCCAGCACCTATCCACTGAGCCACCAGCCAGGGCTTTCATTTTCCTTTTACTAAGAACTTGAGTTTGCTATAAACAAGCAATTTATTTTTAGTTTTTACTCCGTGTTTTATTCAGAGCTTTTCTCTTTATCCATTTTTCACCAAATCCCTAGGCTTTTGTCAAGCCAACTTTTTAAATGTGAGAAAAAGAAATGTCCTGGAATGAGGATCATGGTAACCAACAGAAATGCCTGTTGGGCCTTGCGGGACCCCTGGAAGGTTAGAGTAGAAATTTGAAGGAAGAGTTACGAAGGACCGAGGTACCAGGGGGAACCTCGTGTTTATCAGCAGCACCTGATGAAGAAAATGTGGGGCTGCCCAGAACTGGATCAGGGGACCTGTGGTTGGGAGAGGCCACCTCAACTTCAGTAGAAGTCAGCAACAGAAGTGCTCAATAATGCTACCATTGGGGCTGCGGTCAGAGCGATAGTTTTGATCCCCTTACCTGGGTTCCATGTGTTATTAAAAGGGAAGGGAAGGTGAGCAATTTCTCATGAACAGAACCTTGGAATTGTTTCAGCTAGTCCCTTCCCCCACCACCTAAGCCAGCGCCCCGCAAGATCCACTGGAAAGGAATGTGCCTCTTTTGCTTTCCATGTTAAGCGTTCAGTTGTCTAAAACAAGCTTTCTCAACTGTGACACTATTGACATTTGGGGCCGGGTAATTCCCTGTTGCCCTTTTCGCAGTCACGGAACACTGGAAACTCGGTACCTGAGGGCTTTTGTTCCCAGCCTGGAAGTGCTGGGGAGGGGAAGGCTATGAAAGTCGCCTTCGGCGGGCTGGCGATGGGTCGCGGGGCTGGTGAACAGCTGTCCAGCGTCCTCATCCTCCCACGTGTGCCGCCCCGTCTCCCAGCATCCCCCGGGGTGCCTGAGCTCCAGTGTCCATACAAGTAACTTGTTTGATCACATGCGTGTGTTGATTCCTTTCCCGTCTCCGACTCATCTCCCGGAGAAACTGTTCACTCTCGGACTGTCGTCTCGGGGTCCGTTTGTAGGGGCACACAAACCCAGGGCCCGTGCTACAAACATGGCAATTGAACATGTTTAAAGGAACCTCAAGCTAGTTCACGGAGGCCTGTGGCTGAAATGCTGTTTATCGGTGCCGTGGCCAACTGGTCTGAGGCCTGCATGCTGGGTGGGCCACGTCGGGTGTGCGCTGATGTGTTTGTGTACAGCGACGCGGGCATGGTTACTTCTCATGGGTTTGATCTGAGCAAAGCGTTGGGAAATTGTGCTTTCCCACAAGTTCCACAAATGTTTCCACATTTTAGAAATTGTTTGAGCGTGCTCGAAGCCATGGCTTTGAACGTCAAACGGTATTGGCTAGTGACATTTTTAAAGAAACAAACCAGTTTTGTTTTTAATTTTGGCTTTTGTTGGGCTTTTCAATCCATTTCTACTCTAAAGGTCTTAACTTCCCTTGTCCAGCGCATGGCTCTGCGTAAGCTCATTGTATGGATGTGACTATATTCAATTTTTATTGCCTATGTTCTACATTCTAAAGCTCTTACACATATAATATTTGACTTAGTCCTCATAAAGCCCCGGAATAACGTGATTATCATTGCGGTTAAATGAAAGAGGAAACCAGGTTCTGGAGCATTATTGCTTTTATCCAGTCATGGATGAAACTGTCACTAATTTGATGGGTGGTTCTGCAAAGACAACAAAAAGGGAGAACATAATCACCGGGTGATGCAAAGCCGTGCCTGTGGGAAACTCGACGACAAAAGGACATAGACCTTAGCAAAGCTTGCACTTTAATAAAAGCGACAATAGTGAGTCAGAGGTCTCTTTCTCACTTCCCAGGGACTCCGGTGGCTCTGTAGCATTGTCATAGCCATAGTCATCTTTCCCGCATCCCCAGCCAGGTGACCACAGGCACCATGGCGTTGGTTTCACACACAATCTTTGTCTTGCTTGCACTGAACTTGTGCCTACGATGAAGAGGAATATCAAATATCAACGTTTGATTTTGAGGTCAGGTCCAAAGCAAGTCAGCTCTATTTCTTCTGGGAACTAGAATCCTGCCTCTGATACCGAGCCATGAGCCCGAGTCCCCACTGACAGCTGCCATTCCTGATGCTGAGCTAGCAATGTTAGGGTTTTTAAAAGATTTTCTTCATTTTCAGAGAGAAGGGCAGGGAGGGAGGAAGAAAGGGAGAGAGGCATCAATGTATGGTTGCCTTTCACCTGCCTCCAGCTGGGGACCTGGCTGGAGACCTGGCTTACAACCTGGTTATGTGCCCTGGCTGGGAATCGAACCAGCGACCTTTGGGTTCACAGGCCAGCACCTTATCCACTGTGCCACCAGCCAGGGCTCAATGTTATTTTTGAACCTTTGTCTGCTGCACACTGTTGGTACCTGAGTGGCTTCTATGGAGTGCAGTTAACTGCCTTTGGCCCTTCCACCCGCAATGAACCCTGATTATGATATAGCCAATCTGAAGTAACAAGGATTCAGCTAGAAAACCAGAAAACCCTTAGATATTTCAAGAAGAAAGTGATTTAGCACATGAGTTACAGGTGTACTGAAGAATTGCAAAGGGTTTCAATGAGCCTCTAGATAGTAGGAAGACAGTAAAGAAACTCCACTGACGACTCAGTGACCTGCTGTACACGCAGCACCTGGCACCACCTTTTATTTTTTATCTGCCAAAGCAAAGACACCTGCCGGCCACCATTGTACTGGTGAAATTAAGGGAGAAATAGCAAGTGGGCGCAAACTGGCCCTTGAGATTCTGTAATAGTTGTTGATGTGAAGTAGGAAGAGACCAGGACCCTTGCTTCAAGCATAGCTGCCGGAACAATTGGGCAACTCTGCACTCACGTCCGGGCCATGGAGAGTATAGCGGTGCTCTGAGATTTCCTCCCTTTTTGGCAGAACATCACGCGCACTTGAATCTGCTGGCTGATTCCACTCCTGCATGCCAACATCACAGTTGGTATCTTTGATAAGCCTGCTCCTCCAGAGACAAGCCTGGGAAAAACTCTCCAGGAGGTAACGGGGACTGGCCAGTGGGCCGCCCCGAGACCCCTGCTCCATCAAACCAGTCCTGCCCGGCACAGGGCCTGGCCAGGAGCGCTGCCACCACTCTTGGGGTTGTTTTGAGTGGCACGTTCTACTTGTCATCTGATTTACAACATTTGCTTCTAGAAGCTGTGCCTTTGGCCTGGGCATGAGACCGGAAGGCTGAATGAAGCACCCATGAAATTGACCTAATGCTGTTCTAAAATGTTGCTGCACGTTACAAGTCGTCATGTCTGGTTTACTCCTCAAAGAGTGTGAGAAGTCAGTTTTCTTTCCATCACAATGCGAAACAGTCTTCGCACACGCGTGATTTGGCATTGTGAGGAAGTGTGACTCCATTTAGATAATAAATATCGAATTGTGATGTATTTTTTCTTAAGAACACATTATGAGGGGGAAGTGGAGGGCTATCAGCACCAACAATAAAAAATAGGACATTATAAAGCCAGAACTTTCCAAAAGAAATTGTTCTTTTGGATAAGCCGAATCACAGGTACTCTACTTAAGCAAGTAGGGACTCTTGATTTAATCCAACTAAAACATTAATTTCACTTTGTATTAATACCTTAGTAACCAATACTTCAATTTTTGTCCAGGAAATTTGTATCGCAATGATAATATTCTGAATATCTTTTGAAAATTCTGGTTGCAAAGTACTTTACAGCGATGTATCTAGTATTGAAATTTTCTTTCTTTGATAATGATTAGCAAGCAAACAGAAAGGCACAATAACTTAATAGTGAAATTAATAAGCTTTAAGATTAGCTGGTCAAGATGGAGGCGTAGGGAGGCACGCTTCATGCAACCAAAGAAAAAATTACAACCCGATCTCAGAACTAGCAACACCCAGACCCATTAGAAAACCAAGTTACATGGAAGTCCAACAGTCAAGGATTTAAAGAAGCCACAGTTATCCAGACGGGTAGGAGGGCAGGGACGTGGAGACAGGGTGGTGAGGCAGTGGGGCTTGGACAAGAGGTGGTGGCGGCAGAACTGACAGCCCCACATTCCTGTGTGGCAGATACAAATTGGGGGGGTTACCCTGGGAGCGAGTGGTCCCAGCTCCAGGTCAGACGTCACAGCCAAGGGCGCTGGCGCCGGGAAGAGAAACCACCATGACCGCTGGCCGTGAGACCAGTGGGGGTTGGGGTGGCAGGAGAAACTGCTGGATACTTGCTGCTTAAATGGCCCGCAAGGGGCGGTGGAAGAAACTGCCCGGTTTTCTCCTCTTCAAGGGCCCATGTGGTCTTAGAATGTCCATGAACTCCAGGGCAGCCACAGCAGGGGCGCCGATCGCAGACGGGGAGTGGGGGAAGTGACAGGGAATGGGCGAGTGCCAGGTGAATCACCAGAAGCCAGGCAGCAGCACTGTCCCTTGTCTGAGTCCCGCTCTCCGCAAATAGAGCCACAAGTCGGGGAAGCAGGTGGCCCCACTCTGGCAATAACCTAAGGCTCCACCCCGCACAACGTACAGGTGCCTTTGCTACATGGACCACCCTACCGAGACGGAGTCCAAGCGGTTCCACCTAACACACAGAGTCAACACAGGGAGGCTGCCAGATTGAGGGGGCACAGAAACATGGCCCAAATGAAAGGACAGAACCCCAGAAATAAAACCTAAACAAAACGGAGATAGCCAACCTATCAGATGCAGAGTCCAAAACACCAGTGACCACTCGCTGAGTACGGCAACAACTTGAAGGAAGAAATGAAGGTTACGCTAAGTGAAATAAATAAAAATATACAGGGAACCAACAATGAAGGGAAGGAAGCCAGGATTTAAATAAAAGATTTGGAACAAAAGGAAGAAATGACAATGCAGAAAAACAAGGAGAGGCTTAAGAACCCCCGGGACAACTTTAAATCTACCCACATCCAAATCATAGGGGTACCAGAAGGAGAAGAAGAAGAGCAAGAAATTGAAAACTTTTTTGAAAAGTAATAAAAGGAAACTTCCCTAATCTGGTAAAGGAAATACACATAGAAGTCCAGGAAGCACAGAGAATCCCACACAAGTGGGATCCAAAAAGGAACACACCAAGATACAGCATAACTAAAATGCCAAGGGTTAAAGATAAGAGAGAATCTTAAAAGCAGCAAGAGAAAATCAGAGAGTTACCTACAAAGGAATTTCCATAAGACTATGAGTGGATTTCTCAAAAGAAACTTTGCAGGCAAGAAGGGACTGGCAAGAAGTGTTCAAAGTGATGAAAAGCAAGGACCTACAACCAAGATGACTCTATCCAGCAAAGCTGTCATCTAGAATGGAAGTGCAGATAAAGTGCTTCGCAGATAAGGTAAAGCTAAAGGAGTTCATCATCACCAACCCATGATTATATGAAATGTTAAAGGGAATTATTTAAGAAAAAGAAGATAAAAACTATGAACATTAAAATAACAACAGCCCTGGCACGGAGGATAAGGCTCTGGCCTGCAAACCCAAAGGTCGCCGGTTCGCTTCCCAGCCAGGGCACATAACCAGGTTGCAAGCCAGGTCTCCAGCCAGGTCCGTGGCTGAAGGCAGGTGAAAGTCAACCATACATGGATGTCTCTCTCCCTCTCTCCCTTCCCCTCTCCCTTCAAATAATAAATGAAATCTTAAAAAAACAAAACAACAAATTCCTAACTATCAACAACTAAGTCTAAAAACAAAACAAAACAAATTCAGTGAACAACCAGAATGTCAACAGAATCATATACTTTTAAAAGATTTTATTTATTATTTTCAGAGAGAGAAGAAGGGAGAGAGGCAGAGAGAAAGACAGAGAGACATCAATGTATGGTTGACTTTCACCTACCTCCGGCTACAGACCTGGCTGAAGACCTGGCTTGCAACCTGGGTATGTGCCCTGGCTGGGAATTGAACCAGCAACTTTTGGGTTCGCAGGCTGGTGCCTTATCCACTGTGCCACCAGCCAGGGCAGAATCATAGATATTGACATGAGATCATATGAAGGGCTATGAGCTGGGAGGGAGAAGGGAGAGAATGGGGAAAATGGTGCAGGAATTAAGAAGCATCATTGGTAGGAACAAAAGAGACAGGGATGTTAAGAATAGTATAGGAAAGGGAGAAGCCAAAGAACTTATACACGTGGCCCATGCACATGAACTAAGAGGGGGACTGCTGGAGGGGAAGGGGAGTACTGGGTGGAGGGGGCCAAAGGAAGAAAATCTGGGACAACTGCAACAGCATACTCAATAAAATATACTTAAAAACATTATTTCCCCACGTGGATGCATTTAATTCATTGGTAGCTGTATTATTTCCTCTCTCTCTATGTATATTGGAAATGTTTCTGAGTTTTACCACATACTGGTTTACTGCCTCTTCTTGGTATCTATCTTTTTTTTGGTGGGGGAAAAAAGGCATATTTTAGACTTCATGTGATTTTTCTGTTGACAATGATAAATGTTAACAAAATATTTTATAAGAGTGTAGGTTTGGTGGCTGCATCTAACTCTCTGTAACCTTTAACTCACAATGTTTTAGATCCCTAGACTAATATAAAGATGACAAGTCACAGCTAAGAATGCTGGGAGACATGTTACAGGAAATGAGGCCAGGAAGAAATCATTCTAAGCTAATCAACAATAACTTAAAAAAAAAAGATTTCATTCATTATTTTTTTAGAGAGAAGGGCAGGGAGGGAGGAAGAAAGGAAGAGAAACATCCATGTATGGTTGCCTTTCACCTGCCTCCAGCTCGGGGATGGAGACCTGACATGTGACTTGGTTATGTGTCATGACTGCGAATCGAATCAGCGACATTTGGGTTCACGGCCGGTGCCTATCCACTGAGCCACCAGCCAGGCTAACAATAATTCCTTAAAGGATATGTTTCAGTTGTAGGATGAACCAAGAATACCAGTATTTGTTCCATAATTTAAATGCACTTTGATTTAATGTGTAAATATAAATGTAAATTTGTGCCAATTTCCTTTCGATTTAAATTGTGCTATGAAATTAGGAACTGGTCACTGTTATCTAGTCCTTAATTATTATAATCTGCTTAACAATAGCCCACAACCATCGGACCAACTCTTAATTATTATGAAGAATGATATACGAAAAGCATGTTTGTATAAAGGCATTATTGTCCTGGCTGATGAGAATATCTTTCTGATTGATCAGTGGATGTGTTCTTACATGTGTCTGCAAGCACGTAAGAAAGAGGAAGTGCTTACTCTGCTAATTTATGTACTTCTGATTCTGTTCATCATGTGGGATTTCATAAAATTGAAAATGAGCTGGGAAGAACAATAATTTTCGTTTTTTTCATGACACATTTTCATACTGCCTGCTCTGTGATCCATGTTATTTATATTCTTGAACATCTTTATTGAATTGAGTTCTCTTAAGATTTTTTTTCACGGAGTATTCCAGCTCTTAGTTTGCTTAATTACAATGGTAATTCATTCCTTCAAGGTATTTTAATTTTGAAGGTATTTATTTTAAATAATACATATTTTAATATATTTTTTTGTTTTCTTATGAGTTTTCCAATAAAAGTATTTTTTTCTTTCTTCCCTTAGTGTCATTAAAAATGGTATTAATATGTGGTCAGAAGGATACAGCTATCCCAGGTACTCCATGGTCATGTTTTTCAAAATAACTTTTCTTTGTTGTGGGTTTTTTCCCCAAAGCAGAGATTAGTCCAATACACATGACAGAAATTTCACAATTAGGCCATTAAATTAGAAATATGACTGCTGGCACGTGTTCAAAGTAATAAAGGCCCCAAAATAGAATGTGAATCACATTAACACAAAGGCATGAACTTCTTCTGGATGGCGTGAGTTTGCAAAAGTCTTGAGTAATTAGATTTGCTTGTTCTCAAAATAGGCAGCGAACCTTGAGTGACATTGCATTTCAAAGGTGGGAGTAGGAGGTGAAGGTCGCCGCTGGTATTAAGGGAGCAAAAGAGAAAGGGTTTTACTTCCGAATCACTGAGGGTTTACATGATATTCTATTTTGAAATGGTTACCTAGGTATCATAAAGACATGATTTTGTTTTCTTTGTGAGAATTAGAAAGCGAATTATGAAATAATCCCTGGGTTTGGAACTTGAGGTGGTTTGCCAAACTTTATCTTTGTATAGTTTTCTATGTTTATATTTTCCTAATATTCAAGTATAATCAAATTATTGTCATTTGGAAAGGAAGTAACGCCAAAAATTCCCATTGTGTGGGGTCACTGGCTCTAAGCTTTGTTTTCTTGATATATCAATTATATGATAATAGGCCGTTAAAAACACATGCATGAGCATATTAAGAATGTATGGATGAGTGATTATGCCATTTCCATTAAAAAATGCTAGACTTGAGGCCCTGGCTGGTGTGACCCAGTTGATTGAGCGCCGGCCTGCGAACCCAAAGGTCGCAGGTTTGATTCCCAGTCAGGGCATATAACCAGGTTGCAAGCCAGGTCTCCAGCCAGGTCCCCAGCTGGAGGCAGGTGAAAGGCAACCATACATTGATATTTTTCTCCCTTTAGTACCCCCTCCCTTCCCCCTTTCTAAAAATAATGAGTAAACTCTTTTTAAAAAGTGCTGGACATGGTGTTTCAGGCTCCAAGATTTGCTTCAAATTCAAAGATTTGGAGGTATGAGAGTAATTCCCCGAAGTCCTGAGGTAGTTCCATTCTCAAATTGTTTTGGAAGACAATTTTCACTTTACATCATTTCTGGTATATTCCTAAAAGGATTACAGGCGCACTTGTTCATTGATCCCCGGAGTGACCGATACGCACTTTGTCGTTGTTGTTGCTGTTCAAGTCCAGGCCAGTCCTGGCTGATGCATTACCCCTGTTGCCCTTGCTTTCCTGCCCTCCCTTGGAGATCCTTTTCCCTTCTCTGGGTGAAGCGAATTGCCTGACGCCTCCAGGTCCCCAAGGACAGGACAAGTCCCCGGCTTCAGCAGCTCCAGGGCTCGCAGCCCTGTCCCAGTGCTTCCATCTTCCAGGGGTCATTGCCACTGGCTTGCACTGAGTTTGCGGCACCCTGCTGGCCGTGCACGGACATCTGGATGTTGTGTTCTTGGTTTTCACCTTGGACAACCAACGCTTTGATACCGCGGAGGTGACGGCCTCCGGCAGCTTCCTCTCTTTCACATGAAAAATGGACGTGGGTAGAGAACTTTGGAATGGCTAGTCTGTTTTTGTGAGGTTTGGTCTCCGCCCTGGGCTGTGAGGTCTGGCCTGGGCTGGCATCGCTGGCTCCTAACGTGTCCCTCCCGATTTTTATCCTCCACTCAGGAATGTGGGCCCGCCTGTTCTGCCACCGCTGTCCCAGCCACACAGTGTCCTCTCGGTAGGACTCCCCGTCTCCTCCCCGACTTCCTGTCTCCACCCTTCCTAGCAACGTGGATGAATTTCAATTCTTGCTTGTTGGACTTCCATACAGTTGGAGTTGCTGGCAGTTCTGGGTATTTTGTGTGTTGAGGTTAGTTGTGGTCCTTATGGTGTGCAGGGAGGTGAAACGTGTCTGCCTGCACCTTCATCTTGACCAGAAGTAGGGTTGTCTCATTTTTATATACTTACTAATGTTGACCAGATCATGCATCTACATGGTTAAAAAGCTTCATGTGATCCAAAACAATATGTGCCTTTTAAAGGTCTCCCTTCCATTTCAGTTCGGAATCTAACCTTTTATTGATCCTGAGACAACTGATAGCAATTGTTTGCATATATTTCCATTTTTCTTGCGATGCCATAGGTATTTGTAATCATGCATTTTTTCTGTGTATATGTGTGTGTGTGTGCGTGTGTGTGTGTGTGTGTGTGTGTACATGTGGATGCATATACAAATGGTACACTATTTGTACACAATTTCTTACAGTGAACATACTTTGGAGAGAGTTTCATACCTCTGGGTGTACGTATGCTTCCTTTTTTTCAAGGGCTTCATAGCAATGCCTAATATAAAATTAATTATACAATAGCAGTCCTTTCTTTTGTTCAACTTGTGCCCTACTGATGGACATTTATGTGGTTTTGGCTCCTTTGCTTTTGGATCAAGGGCTGACAAATACTTTTTGTAAGGGCCAAATAGTAAGTATTTTAGGCTTTCTAGGCTATACTGTCTCTGTCAGCAACTACTCAACTGTACCCTTGGATCACAAGAGCAGCCATAGACTGTATTTAAATGAATGTGTGTGGCTGGGTTCCAATAAAACTTTATTTACAAAAGCAGGCAGCAGGCCAGATTTGGCCCCTACTCTGAATGATCAGACAATTTTTCGAAGCACTGCCCTTGCACCTAGCACCCTGCAGGAAGTGCTTAATAGATATTTATTGATGGATTGATGGTTATTTAGAAATTTGTTGTTAAAAATAAGAAGAATACTAAACAGTGAAAGACTTGCACAGGAAATACTGCTATCAAAAGCGAGCTAAATGGAAAATGCATGACTTAAAGAGCATTCTATTGTTTGGTTTTGAAAAATATATATTTTAAAGATTTTATTTATTATTTTCAGAGAGGGGGGAAGGGAGAGAGGCAGAGAGGGAGAGAGACATCCGTGTATGGTTGCCTTTCCCTTGCTTCTGAAAAATATTTTTAAGTTGGTACTTTGACTACTTTTTTCAAGTGTGATCAATAAGAATGAGAAAATTATATAATGGGGGAAGGATTGATCCGACTCTTCCTACTACTAGTTCTCTTGGAAATTGTACTTGCCCTGTGGGCCGTCAGTATCACTAGTAAACTCAGATTCCACCATAGGATGGTACTGTGGTCGAGTTCATAGTTATTAAAGTCACTTGGTTTGAGCGATGAGCACATCCTCTTGAGAATATGTAGCAATATGTATCATCCTGTAATGTTCTCATCTACATGTCCATCATGGCTCTTTTCTCTTTGGAATTCGCATTAGAGGTCCTAAATATCACACAACAGTCCTTCCTTTTTATAGTCACTAAACACAATACTCTTGAATTATTTGTATAGATCAGAAATGAGGAGACTGAGTCTTGAGGGCCAAATCCAATGTGCTGGTTGTTTCTGGAAATAACGTTTTATTGGGACGCAGTCACACACATTTGTTTATGTATTGTCTGTGACTTACTTCACATTGCACCAGCAGGCATGGCTACTTGAAATATCGGCTACAGAACAGAAAAAAGCTGCCAACCCCTCTTTTAGATTACACTATTCTTTTCCCACCTTTGAGAATTGGGTGATTTCTGCTCTGAAGTTGCAAGGGCTGACTTCTGCTTTTCAGGACTGTGACCCTCCAACAGGCTGGTTTCTTCGATTTGAAAGACTAGGGCTAATTGTTCGGTTGGTTTGTTTTTTGAACACATTGAACTCCTAGCTTGTTGAACAGATAATTATTGAACATCCATTATGCTTAAGCCTGGAAATACAAAAGCGGATAAGATTGATTCCTTGTTCTAAAAGATTGGGGCCTACTGGTTGACACCAATAAATTAATCAGTGGTTGAAGTGGTTATAGAAGAGTGAAGGGGCTGATAATGGCAGGAGAAGCCCTCCATGTTGTCCTGGAGGGTAGTACAGTCTCCCCAGTGCAGGAAAGTGAAGCTCGAGCCTCATTTTTTTTGGGGGGGGGGGGCGGTTATTTTGCCTTTTTAAATTGTTCTTTTGCAGTTGTCCCATTTTTGCCTTTGCTGCTCTCCGCTGCTGAGCCTTGTTGTGGGATGAGTAGTTTGGACAAAGGGGGAAGAAGGAAGCATTCCAGGCAGGGTGATGGAAGGAGGGGCAGCAGAGAGAAAAAGGCCAGTGGTGGTATGGGGTGTGTGTGTGTGTGTGTGTGGCAATGCTTCTACCTCGCCATAGAGGTAGAAAGAGTTAATATCTCTAGAATTATCCATGGTGGGAGGCTTCTTTCTGGAAGTGGCGGTTGTCCCTTTCAAATGTTAGCTGAAGCTCTTTATCTTAGGAGACAACCAGAACTGATAAACTTCCCTAGCCCAGTTCAAGTTGAAAGCAAGACAGAAGAAACCGAAAGCAAGTTGAGTCCACTCTTTTGCCAAAAAGAAGTGTTATTTGATTTTTATTCGCCTCCCGAATGTTCTTTGGAAAAGAACATGACATTTGGCAATGTCCAAACGCCTGTTGACAATCCTCCGACATCATTTTCCGTTTCCATTGCCTCACTCGGCAGGCGGACTCTCACGAGCTTTCCAGTCGACGATGAAGCCCAGATGTTATGGATAAACCGAAGCCTTTGGGGGAAATAAACGAACACCAACAATAAATAATGCCTCAAGGCTACGCTGCGGCCCCTCTACCATGTCATGATGGTCAGGCTCCATCATAGCCCGGGCAGATGGCTTGGGTTTTCATTTCGGCTGCAAGGAACATGAAGCATAGGGAGCTTGGGAGAAGTAGCTCCGTCTCAGTAATTCCTGATGAGGGTCCTGTTCCAGCTCGCCTTAGCTTGGTGCCTTGAGAGTCCACTGTGGTGGGTCAGCAAGTCGGTTCTGTCTGAAAAGCTTTCGAGGGTCTGCTCCCATTGGGAGGCATTTCTCATCCGTGTAAGGCGTTGGAGGCCATGTTAACTAAGCAGAAGTATAACTTGGGAGTTAAGATTTGCTCAGAAGCAAGTCTGGGTTTGATTAGCAGGTTGGAAGTCAGAGACGTCCCTTCTTGTGATTTGGTCCCAAATTCCCAGTTGATATTGTGACATTTTTCTAATTAAGGATGAGTTGATGGTGCCTACTATGGGGATGGTGTTGGGGTGACATTCCTTAGGCTTGCAGGTTTTCCCCTGATAATTAATGCTGCAATGACTCACAAGGCTCATCTTTGGGGAAAAAAGCAGTGTGCTTCCAGTTTTGTTTTGTTTTGTTTTGTTTTTGAGGGCTCTAATTGGAAACATTCTTTCTTTTCTCCTCTTTATTGAAGGATTATTCCTGAAATGATGTTGAGTATGCTCTGGCCCCTGTCATATCTCTCTGTCTTTCATGGAATTATGTCTCTGTTTGTGTCCTTTTCCATATATTTTTGAATTTGAGGGAAAACAACGAAGAAACTGAAAACTCATGAGGTGGTGGCCGCTGAAAACTTGCGGTCTGCTGGAGCCATTTTTGACCCTTGCAGGCGCTCAGAGTTTCATTTCCATTGCAGCCTTGTGCCCGCTATCTTTCCCATCATGAATAATCTCGAATTCGTGTTGCATGCCAGTCATAGCTGTAATGCTGTTGCTGACAGCCTTACTTCAGAACTTTTGATCTGCTTCCAGAAAGGACTTTTACATGGGTGATAGGATTTATAGAGGAAACTGTCAACTGAATCACAGGTATTAACTTCTTGGAAAGAGAAAAACACCAACCACCATCTCCTCCTCCTTTTTTATTCACCTCCCTTTCTGTTAGCAATGCTTGGTTTGAAGTAACTGTGTTTCCTTTCCATCACAGTGTCTTTGTACTCTTCAGCAGCAAAGTCCTACAATAGAAAACACGATTGTCACTGTGAGGAAGGAAGCAGGAACAACCACTTATTTTGAGGAAGATTTAATGAGCAACTACTATCTGCCAGGCCCCGACTTAGTTACTGGCATATGGATGCGGATAAGACATGATCTCTCTCTTTGGGAATTTAAGGACCTAGTAGGGGGCCAGTCACATAGATATAGTAGAATATAGGAAGCAATAAACAGGATATTCAAGAAGCAGAGTCATTTCTGTTTCCTGGAGAAGAAATTCAGGTTCTGAAATGAAATTCCTGCAAGTAAGAGTAGCCCTGGAATCAAATTGTAGCACAATTAGCTCTAGTGTGTTATGCTGATGGTAATTGTCTCCTAGAGGAACTCCTTTGTGTTAGCCCTCAAAGAGCCCTGCCTGCACTGGCAACCTAAGAGAAGGAGCTGTAAGCCTGCACGCGGGGCTGTTGGTGTTTTTTTTAAAGAAACTATGTTGTCGACCCGGAGGCGGGCCCGTTGCAGGAAGCTAGTCAGTGGAGTGCTGGCTAGTCAGCGGCCTTGCTGTGGTAAGTGCCAGTTTGCATTGGCATGTGGCCTGGCCTCGTGGGCCTTTCTCACAACTCAAATCACTTTGAGCCCTGGTTGCTGCATGGTGGTCAGATGTACATCTAACTGACCCCATACGCCCAGCTCTCCTGGAAAAAACAAAAGGTGTTGGATCGCAGCTCATTACTCGGGCACGTGTGCTGAGCGCAGGTTATGTAGGACCCGCATTTGAGAATGATAATGATGGTAATGGTAGTAATGATAATGGTGTTGACAGAGCTGCTGCTGGCTTCTGGATGACAAAGAAACGTGACAGCAATAATAATGGGGCAGAGACTGTTTCTTACTTCGTATCTGCTTTCGTGTTTGGCATACAAGTAGAGATTTCAAAAAATCTGTTGAAGGATGGAGTGAGCAGTCAGTTTCCCTTTTTGAAAATTTCTTTTATTTTACTGTTCAATTACAGTTGTCCCAGTTTCTCCCCCCACCCCCACCCTGTCACTCTTCCCTGCCCTGAGCACTCTCCAGTGGCCTCCTATTTTATCAGGGTGACTCCCCAGATTTCTTGCCTTGGCTTATGCACGCCGACCCTCTTCTAATACTGCTCTGACCTCTGCTTTTTTCGTTCCCTAGACACATCATCTCCTTTGCATTTCAAGTATCTATACATGTTCCTATCTAAGGATTTTTGCACGTATGTTTCCTTCTGCCTAGAATGCTTTTCCTCAAAATATCAAGGTGGCTCACTGCTTTACCTTCTCAAATCTCTGTTCAGAGAGGTCTCTCCTGCCCGCCATGTATTAAAAAGAAGCATTACTCCTGCATCCTTCCCATGTCTCTTTATGTGGTGCTGTAGACTGAATGCTTGTGTTCTCCCCACTCTCCAGAGTCATAGGTTCAAGTCTGGTCAACCTCTGGTCATTGGTGCCAGTTCAGCAGCAACAAGAATCCCCAGTTTGGGGTTTCAGGGAACGCTCTTCAGCCCGATTGTGATACAGCGGGGCTGTGAGGCAGCCCTGGGCCAGGCTCCTCTCCAGATAGACGGCTGTTTAAACTGTCCGGTCGGTGGAATTTGTTACATCAACCCAACAGACTAAGAGATCTGCCTTTCTTTCCCTTTGTAACATTTGCATATTGTGCATTGTTTATGTATTTATTGCTGGCCTTTCCTCTTCTACTCTGTCTCCACTGAATCTAAACTACATGAGGACAACTGCTTTGTTTCTTTAAAGCTATTGCTCCAGAACCTAGAATAGTGTACATAGGCACAGCTTTGTAAATATTGTTGAGTGAATTTGAAATGAATTCATGAATTGTTTATACCGTCAGAGGACACATTTCACAAACTGGCTTGCATGTCTGGATACCTTTCTAGGTTTGTTCTTTCCACCTCTCAGTGGCATGAGCCTCTTCAGTTGCCCACCAGAAACTTTTGGAACAAAAGTTTTGTTCCACAGACCCATTCTCAGAGTGGTTGCTCAGGAAATACTTATCCTTTGGTAGATCATCTAAAAGGCTCAGTTGGTGAGGATTGCCCTCCTCCCTTGCTTGGCTTCACCGCATTTTCCAATCTTGTTTTCCTTCCTGTGTTTTCACCTGTCATCGGACTTTTTATTTCATTGTAGATATGTGTGGGAAAGAGAGATGCTCTAAAAGCATTTGTACCTCCAGTCTGATAAATGTGATAGACTCAGGCTTAATTTCGTGTGATTTCATGCCAGCACAACAAAGACCAGCTACCAAGAAAGTTTTATAAGTCAGAGTATTTGTTCTTTTCCTTCTTCTTCTTCTTCTTTTAAATAAAATACAGGTTCAAACTCCCAAATTCCTTACTGCAGAAGATTGAATAGAATGATTCTCAAGAGGAACTTTTAGCTGATTACATTTAGGCCAGTATATTTAGTTTTACCATAGGCTTTAGCATTTTCACTAGCTTTGGAACATTGTACATTTTCACAGACTCAATGTCCTTGAATTGTCTTCCTCAAATGTTTAAAGCCATGTGATACTCACACCGGACTTGGTATCCCTGTCTCTCTTACCCACAGGGTTTGGGCCAGTTATTCGCCCGTTGAAGCTGGCCTGGCCCTTGTCGACACATTTTTCAAGAACTGGTTACACAATACTTGTTGATGTTCTCTGTTCTTCTTCCTTCCCTCATTCATCCATTTGGCTCCTTCTTCCTCCTTTCCCAACTCTTTCTATTACCCTTTCCCTTGGCTTTTCAGAATCTATTATTTGCTTTAGTAAACTCAATGGTAAATTGCCTCAAGGATAAAAATGCACCATATTTCAAGTCAGAAAGGACTGTTTTCCATATTTTCATGGGTCTCGTTCTGTCATGGCTTTTCGTAAAAAAAGTTCCAAGCAAGTATGTTGCTTGTTTGTTCCAGATTGGATTACCTACCCACCGAGGCTTTATTTGTCACCAAAAACACTTAAAAAAAACCCTGCTTTTTCGCATCCTTCCTCAGGAAGCATATTCTCCATGAATAGTTCATTATCTTAACCTGACAACCAACTTGCCAGGACTTGAGCTGTTCTTTATATTATCTTCTCTTACAGCTCCTTGTATTTGTTTGCTAGGGCTGCTATACCAAAGTAGCACTGACGGGGAGGCTAAACAAGGAGAAATGATCATCCTTCAGTTGTGGAGATTAGAGGCCTGGGATCGAGGCGTTAGCACAGTTGCTTCTCACGGGCGGCCGTGGGGGAAAATCAGTTCCATGCTTCACTCCGAGATTTGCTGGCAATCTTGGGTACTTCTTGGCTTCTGGAAGCATGAGTCTAATCTCTGCCTTCATCTTCACATTGCGTTCTCCCTGTGTGTGTGTTTCTGTTCAAATGTCCTTGTTTTATAAGGACACCCGTAATACTGGATTAGGACCTGCCCTCACGGCTTCATTTTAAATTGATTGCCTCCCTGAAGATCCCATCCCCAAATAAGGTCGTGGAGGGGAGGACTCCAGCATATCTTCACGCACCCCATTAACGCTCTCCTTCTGAAGCCTGAATTTTGGGGGTTGTTGAAAAAACACATTTTCTTCTTTGTCAAATCTTTGACTTTCTAGATGTAGTAAAACCTCACCTGATTAGGATAAAACCTCACCTGATTAGGATGAAAGGCTCAACCGAATGGAATTTCCTAACTTACTGAGAATTAGCCTGTAACTGACCCTGTGAGATGCCAGCTGGTGCCTCCGATAGAATGTCCCTAACTGAACCTCTGACTTCGTTCCATCCCATGCTCCGGCCTGCACAACTGCCTGTCCGGTCTGGCAAAACCAAGGTACCCTGATGCTGTCCACGAGTTTTATTTCAGTCTCTTCTTTGTCCTGACCACCCCTCCAGCTCCCAAAGATGGCCTCTCTCTCCTGCTTTTGGACGTTTGTATGTGCTTCCTGGATTGCTCTGCTCGGCCTCCCCTGAAGAATTTGCCTTAGATACGCTCTACTGGCTCTCGGTCATTCAAATCAAACTGGGTTGGCCACTTAGCCAGCCCTTTGACGTCGGCCACCACTGCCAAGAAATCCCCGCAGCAGCACACAGAATGAGCCCTCTCGGTCCTCCCTGGAGTGGGGAATTGGACATAGGGTATATTGGCATCTGGAGGTAAGCGCTGTGATCACCTCCGCGAAGGCATTTCCTGTGGCTGGTCTCTACCTTGTCTGCATAGATTATGGCGCGGTTATTGCTAGTCACCCTTGTGATGCGTAATTCTGAAAATGCGTTTCACAGCTCACCGTCCATCAGGCTCCTCCATCTGTTGCCCATTCAACAAGAGCCAAGTCCCCAGCTGGACATTTCAGCTCCAAATACCTGTGACGCGAGGCTTCTCAGCCCTCATTGCTCACAAACTACCTCCCAGGTCCGGGGGTCCTCACTTCAGTGTTCTAGGGTGTCATCGACGCATTAGGTTTTGAAAAGCTCCCTGACTCTGGTGTTCGGCCAAGGTTGAGGGTCACCTGCTCAGAGCAACATGTCCCCAGTTGTTATACCTGCAGCAATGGCTTAGTTCAAACGCACACTGATTCAGCAGGGCTGGGGCCAGATTTTGCATTTCTCACAACCACTGACGGTGCCTGTCCTCACTTTGAGGAGCAGGGTGAGAAATTGAGGTTTCTGCCACCCAGTGTGCAGGGAGCTGCCTTCTTCCTCATGGCAGAGTCTGCCCTGCCCCTGAAAGAGCCTGGAAATACCAGATTCTGTCTTTTTCAGCCTCCCTGATAGCTTAAGGGTGGTCCTGTGACCCAGTCCTGGCCAATCAGACGTGAGGGGATGATGCTGAGATGATCTCTCCCTGATAAAAAGGAGAAAGGCCCACTCGGCGGCCTGCTCACCTAGACCTTTGAGTGCTTCAATTTCCACTCTTGTAAGTTCAGATTGCTCAGCGGACAAACTGGTTAATCAAAGGAAAGGGCTTGAAGAACCAACCACTTAGCAGTATTCCATCATCTTCCTCCAACTGTGGGCCACAAACCAACAGCATTAGCACTAGGTAAGAGATCATTAGCCATGCAGAACCTCAGGCCTCACCCAGAACTGCAGGATCAACAGTTCCCCGGGGTGAGTCCCATGCATTTCGGTCTGACAGGGGATGGTCTGTAAGAGGCGGGTTCTTCTCTAACCGCTTCTCCTGCTGCTGGGGAAGGTGGGATGTCACGCCGAATTGCAAACATCTGTTTCACGCTGCAGGGAAACTGTTGTGACATGCTCTCAATTGGCAAGTCACTACCTAGAGGGCATCACGTAGAACCATAAGCTATTTTTAGGTTTTCTGGACAGGCCCAAGGTTCGCCCTGCCCAAGTGACGCCAAAGAACATGAGGCCGGTACGGCTCAGGTTTCCTTGTAGCCCTTGCCTTGCAAAGATATCTTGGGTGTTGAGTCTTGAGTCAAGTCCTGTTTTACTAACCGAAGCCCACAGTCACCATGTCCTGCTGAGTATGTTGCCCTTCCCTCTGCCCCTTCGTTTACCAACACAGGCCTTGTTTCCTGGCACTGTTTTATCAGAGAACTCGAACCAGAAATGGATTCGATATGCATAACGTTTTATCTGATGGCCATCTCTGTCTCAAATTTTTTCCTGAGGTTTGACGTGGGGAGAAACACTGGATGTAGAATTAGGAAAGAGAAGGGTTGCTGGAGGTTTGAGTCTCTTCAGTTTTTGTCAGAAGGGTTTGGAAGCTGCTGGAAAGTGCCTAGCAAACCAGCGGGAAGCTTCCTGAGATGGTCCATGGAGGCTGGAAGAGCGAATGGAGAAAATAAACAGCAACACTTGGTCCTTCAAGGAACAAAATGGTGGAGAGAGGAGGAAATTACTTAAGTCTAACAGAATTACTTGAAAGGGCTTTCCAAATGCGCGTCTTTATCCATGGCTTTGTAACCCTCTGAACACCAAACAACACTTTGCCGGAACTTGGGAAAGAACAGATGTGAGTTTAGGCTTAATACTTCCCTGATCCCCGTGTATTATATTTTATAGTATTTTAAAGATACACATTTCAAAGATTCTTGCTACTCTAATTAAATTCTTTCCACTGTGATGACTTAAAAGGGCTTATTGGATGGAGAAAGACATTTACTTAGAGTTCGTTATCTTTTATTACAAACTCAATAACTCCCAGGCATTAGGGATAAATGTAAATAAAAGTATAAATAAGATAATGTTCCAGCATATAAACCAAAAACAATGTATATCAGGAGTTACACAAAGAACAGTAAAATAACTCTTAAATCATAGTTCATTTATTAATTCTCTCAGGAGGAGGCTCATTTTTCATAATTTTTCTTTATTATTTTGAAAGCAGAACTTCAAAAGAAATAAAAACAGAAGGTTAGCTGCAGGGCAAATCACAGTGGCCTCATTCTTGCATATCCAGATGGGTGTTACCCATGTTTATCTTCCTAAATTGGAAATTCTTACATCCTTTCACAAAAAGGCCATCCACTATTATTTGTCCCACTTCACGTTTTTAATTTTTTTAAGCCGCTAGGCAGCAAGCTCTAATGGTAAGATACTCTGGGAATAATAAAATGATTAACATTTTATGACCGCATTTTGAGATGTTACCTTGAGCCTTGTCTTCAGGGCGACCTTCTGAACAAAATATGCTAATTCCCATGTGGGAGATGTTGAGACTGAGGTTTAGGTAGTATTTTCTGAACTCGCATCTGGAAATGACACCCGAGCTTAAGCTTTGCCCTGTTTGCTTTGTGATCGGAGGGGCATAGGCCCTGGGCCAGGCTGAAACCTACAGCTGTTTTTAAAAATGGCTGATTGCTGTGTTTGACACAGTTAACTTCTACTGTGCACAACTTGGAAGGAAATAAACTATAGAGCTACCTGAATTTTTGTGTTTTAAATTTGAGAGTTATTGAAATGAACAGAGCTGTTATTCAAGCTAATATTTACACGTAAGAAGCGCAATAGCTAGTTGAAGTGCACATTGTTGAAAGGGGTTATTGTTTGGAAAACTAAGCTCTTTCATTTTATAGGTGAGGAGATCAGAGAAGGAAAAGCATTTTCCTCTAGTCCCACTGCTTGCTAGTATCTGAAATGAGTTTTCAGACTCATTCTCTGAAACCTGAGAGGTTGTCTGTCCACACTGTGATGGATCCTCTAGCTAAACATTAAATGCAATTATGAGCTACCTACCTGCTTTTTAAAAAAGATTGTATTTAATATTTCCAGAGAGAGGGGAAGGGAGAGAGGCAGAGAGGGAGAGAGACATCCATGTATGGTTGCCTTTCACCTGCCTCCAGCTACGTTCCTGGCTGGAGACCTGGCTTGCAACCTGGTTATGGGCCCTGGCTGGGAATCGAACCAGCGACCTTTGGGTACATAGGCTGGTGCCTATCCACTGAGCCACCAGCCAGGGCTCTGTCTACCTATTTTTTGGAAGGGAGTCTCAGAATGGGGAAGTCACTTCTTCAAGGGCTTTGCTTGTTTATTGTTAGATAATGCTGTTCCATACATATAATTAATATTAAACATATCAAAAGTTGCCATCTTTTTTATTGGGGTATTCTTCGGACTTTAGAGGAGCTGTTAAAAACTGCGTAGGAATGATGAGCATATATATATATTTTTTGAAAGTGTCAAAAAAACTATGGAGCGCTTCACGAATTTGCGTGTCATCCTTGCGCAGGGGCCATGCTAATCTTCTCTGTATCGTTCCAATTTTAGTATATGTGCTGCCGAAGCGAGCACTGATGAGCATATATTTACAAAGAGAAAGGCCCCTTTCTATCACAGAGGATACTAAAATATTTATTAATATCTAGGTCTTTAAAGTGGGTTCTGTAGTCCTGTGGTTCTCAAAATATAATCTGAGGAACTGAGGGTTTGCGTCTCAGGAGTTCCTTGAGGTTGGAATTATTTCCTCCATACCAAGGTGATGAAATTATTTGTGTGTTTTCACTTTCATTCTCTCCTAAGTATACGATAGAAGTTTCCCAAGGTCATGTGGGATGTGCTGATGTCCTGTTGACAGCTGACGAAGTGTGTGCTTATGTTCTACCATCTCCTCAGTTTTTATGACTAAGTCAATGAACAGCAATACATAAAACCCACATAAACACAAGCATTTGGAGTCCTCCATAATTTGTAAGAGTTTAAAGGGGTCCTGAGACCAGAAAGTTATAGGAACCACGTACTGCTTTGGTGAGTGACAGAGAACATGAATGTGGTTTAAGCGTAAGTTCAGGACTCAGATTGCTTTGAACACCATGGCCAGTGGCGTGAGACGGCATCATCTCTTATTTGTAGATTCTGTGCAGAGCTTGAAAGGACCCCAAGCAGTTGTTTATGAGTTCTTGTTTCCAACCCAATGTCTAATTCCGAGTTTCAGCATCTCCGTGCTTTGCCATTTTGGGCAGGATTGTTCTTGGTTGTCGGGGACTGTCCTGTGTGTTGTAGGAAGTTTGCGCAGAGCTGGACTCTGCCTGTTAAATGTCAGTAGCGACCTCCAAGTGTGACAACCCAAAATCTCTCAAGACATTTTCAAATGTCCCCTGGGCGGCAGATCACCAGAGTGAGGACTGTCTCTTAAGGCAGTTCTCTATTGTAACATTTCCACGTACATCTGGTTACCCAGTATTTAATGACATGGCCTCTCCTGATCGCAAGGGAGGCTGGGCAGTGTGCCCCTGCTCTAATTGGATCCTCTGTTGCTGTGGAAGATTGGGGTGCAGGCTGGACTCCGTTACCTGTGGAAAGAGGATTCATATTCGAGATATTTGGGATTGTGCATTCTCCCAAGTTAAGGTAAAAATAAATCAGTAGATTTTACTGGAGTGTATTTAGGTCTAGAAATTTGGAGGCTCTTCCACTGAAAAAATTCTAATGTGATTTCTTGTGCAAAATCCTATTATGCTATTATTTGGGAGGGTTCAGACATACCATTTATCCTTGGTAGAGATTTTATGGGAAAAGTTCAAATATAAGAAACAAATATGAAAATAATTATATAGGCTCTTTACTTTCTCCCAGTTACATTTCAGTCCAGAAATATGGTTTTTTGTGCATGTTTTTACATTATAAGCTAAATTATTTTGCAACTTTTATTAAGGCCATTTGGGTAAAAACAAACCTGCAACAAGTTGATTGGACTGAGAAGACTTTAGTTTGGGTCTTAGATAGGATGGCTTATGTTTTACCTTGAACATTTTTTACTTTAAATCTACAAATGATCAATATTTTGGTGGAAAGAGCACTGATTTCTATCTTTCTCTGTATTTCCTGCAATAATAATGACTATATAGTAGGCATCACTAAATAGCAACTATTCAGTTAAAAACCTTGTGGTGGTGGATGGGGACTTGACTTGCGCTGGTGAACACACAATACTGTGTACAGATGGTGTGTTGTGGAATTGTGCCCCTGAAACTTGTGTGCTTTTGTTAACCGTGTCACCCCAATAAAGTTACTAAAAAGGAACAAATTAAAAAATATTTCAGAAAACACATCTTGTGATGATCCTGAATAAATTAGTTTTGAAAGTGTAAGTGCTCTTAAGTGCCACCTATTTATACAATCTTTTAAAATAGGTTACTGACAATGTGTTCTCTTCACCTGGTAGTCCCCCTCAGGACTTCAGTGAGCTCCGTGAGTATAAAGCACACAATGGTATCTTCTTTAAACTGTGCTTTCTTACAGCTGCTTTATTTAGTTTCTGTGTCTCAGTCTCCGTCATCTGTCTGCCCCTGCCCCCTGCACTAGGAAGGGAGGTGTTTGTAATAACCGGAGTAATCCTGTGTCCTGAAAGTTTGAACCCTGAAATCTCAGCGGAATAATGGAAGGAAGTTTCCTTCTCTCCTATGTACCCGTCCCGTATCTGGTGGGCAGACTTTGTAGTAATGTGGAGGCCAGACCTGAGCGCCTCCCACCTTGTGGCTCAGCTCAAAAGGAGGAAAGGGATTGACTTGGAGTGGGGAGTGGGTGGGTGGGGAAGGCGAGAGAGGGGAGGGGAAATGGGATGGATGTAATACAACATCAGTGAAATTCAATTTAAAAAGAAAAAGAAAAGGGGGCAAGGGGTGAGCAGACTTTTTCTGCAAAATGCCAGCTTGTAAATATTCTTGGCTTTGTGGCCTGAAGGACCTCTGTCACAGCCACTCAACTCTGCTGTGTGAAAGTGGCCATAGACGCTGTGTAAAGTGCGTGTAGCTGGGTGTCAGTACGACTTCATTTGGGACACCTAGATTTGAATTTCATAGAATTTTCAGGAAATATTCATTTTTAAATCTTTTACAAGCACAGTGTAAAAACCGTTCTTACCTTGTGGGCCACACAAAACCTGGGACAGGCTGTGCTTGGCTGACCACTGGCCCTGGGCCTAGGAACCCTTTCCTTTTAGCCAGAGGCTACAGAACGGGTCGTGTGGGAGCTTGTTGTGGGGCTGCCTGGAGGTGGTACCCGTTCCTTTTGCCTGCATCATTGGTCACGACGCAGTCACAGGACCAGGAAGGAGCAGGAATAGGTTTTGATGAACGCATAGCAGGGTAGAAACAATTTCTAACTGTTGCTCAGTTGGTTGAAATATTGTCCTGCCCACCAGAAAGGTTGCGGGTTCAATCCCTGGTCAGGATGCATATTTAGGCTGTGGGTTCCTTCCCCTGTTGAGGCACTGCTGGGAGGCAACTGATTGGATAAATGTTTCTCTCTCACATTGATGTTTCTCTTTCTCCTTTCCTTTCTCTCTAAAATCAACAAACATATCTGCAGATGAGGATTATGAAAAACAGTTTCATTTATTCATTCATTTTTTACTAGCTGATGCCATGTCTTAGCCATGTTCTTTATAATCCTTTTATGTGTGTTGAGTTTAAAGGTTAAAAGTCTTGCAGTGGATATGCTTAGGAACATGTTTATGTTATAAATGCCAGAGGAACATGGCATAGGGTGGGGTATCCTGGACTAAGTAGAGAATGCTGATTTTTATTTCCTGTTCATTTTTACGTTACCAGAAGAGGGCAGCCAGTCCACAGAATGCAAACCTAAGTTCGGTTTTCAGAGAGTATTTTCATGCGCAGAGACTTTTCAAGCCTTTGTCCCCTCTGTTGACCATAGTGGGAAGCTTGATGTATACAGAGCGCACTAAAGCAGAAGTCAAGCAAACGAACTCGAATTTGCACTAGAGAATGCTAATGTTCATTTCCTGTTATTTTTCACATTGCCATGAGAGGGCAGCCCGTTCCTAGACTGAAAACAGGCCTCCTAGCTGTTCTTCAGACTCGAAAGCTCCTTCTTTGGGGATTTGTATTTGCCAGTCCGTGTCTGGAATGCTCTTCCCTTAGTTATGCACATGGCTCAGTCTCAGGGATAGTTTTTTAAAGATCTCTGCTCACCTGTACAATTCTTACCACGGCCACCCTCAGCACATTATCTATGCAAGCATCTCAGTTACTGTTTGCTCTCTCAGCCTGAGCATTAAGATCTCAAGTCCCTCAGGCATCCAGTGTATGTAATGGAGCCATTCCTCTGGGTGTATCTAGGATAGTAATGGTAAATAGTCTCTGAAATCCCTTTCTTTGTTCTGATGAGGGAGGCACATTGAGTCCGTGTTTTCGTTTCTTCATAAACCTTAGCTTTTATCAGGTACTATATTATGAATATACTTGTTAATTTGTTTTTATCTCCTTTTTCCTGGCTTCAACACAAGCTCCAAGAAGATAGGAGCTGTAGATTGTTTACTGTTATATCCCCAGCACCTAGAACAGTGCCTAGCAATATGCCTGTGTTGGATGAATGCATAAATGGATGGCAAATCAGTGCATCAACATTGAGAAAGCACTGGAGAGGTAACTCTTGATCTGTATCTTAAGAGAGGAGCAGAATTTTACTTGGTAGATGGGGGTAGAGCAGGTATTTTGAACAGTAATAGCATGGTTAAATGAAATGGGCTTGTAAACTTCTGAGTGATATATCCAGGTAAAGTAGTGGCTTTTTGATTGTCTGGAAAATGACCAGCCATTGCCCATATGATGAGAACAGTTTATGTTTATCAGTGTAACCTGGCTGGCAGCAGGGAGAGTGGACTGGAATGCGCATGTTTGAACAATGACGACTTCACTGTACTCGTCAGTGGACAACTATAATGAAATAAACAAGAATAAAGTAAAAAAAAAAAAAAAAAAAAAAGAAGAAGAAGAAGTCAACAGAAAAAAATGACTGAGTACAGCAATGAATCTGCATCAAATTTTGTGTTAAGGTTAACATTCCTCCGTAGAGCAGTGGGTAACTGGAGACTGGCAGCTTTATCATGACAACATACCCGCTCGGATCATGGCTCGTTTTTTGGTGAAACATCAAATCAACCCAGATTTGGTGCCTGGTGACTTTTGGCTTTTCCCAAAACTAAAATCACTTTTGAAAGGGAAGAGATTTCAGGCCGTCAACAAGATTCAGGAAAATATAATGGGGCAGCTAATGGTGACTGAGAGAACTGTGTGAGGTTGCAAGGTGCCTACTTTGAAGGGGACTGAGGCGTCCTTGTCTTATGTATGTTTCTCATATCTTCTTCAATAAATATCTCTTTATATTACATGGCTAGATACCTTATGGAAAGATGTGTGTGTGTGTGTGTGTGTGTGTGTATATATATGTATATATGTAATATATATTATATAATGAGAGCTTTATTCACAATACACTTTTTTAAACAAAAATAAGCTGCAGTCTCTGAACAGACACCTTCACTTGTTGACAGCCTGTTAATAGTGCTGAGAGGTAGCATTTATCAAGCACTTACTATGTTCCAGACATTATGCTAAATACTTGAAAGATATCCTTCAGAGCAGTGATTTTCAACCATTTTCATCTCATGGCACATGCAAGCTAATTGCTAAAATTCTGCAGCACACTGAAAAAAGATGTATTTTTTGCCAATCTGACAAAAATGAGGTATAGTTTTGCTTCATCATACTACCCGGCTATTGTTTTGTTGGTTGTTGTCATTATTTTATTTGACAAGCCGAGGGAAAAGAGGTTGGTGCCCCTGACTCAATAGTCAGGTGTTTTACAGATTCAGCACACTGGTTGAGAACGGCTGGTTTAGAGCAAGGGGAGAGAAAAGCAAAAGAAGTCATGATTAGGGGAGGCAGGCCATCAGAATCACAGGTCTTTGTTAGCCGCACTTCTTTCAGAGACTAATATTTTTCCATAGAAGCCTAGAATGCCAACCACGGCTAGTTATGCTGATTTGAACATTCATTCTCCTGTTATTGCATTGGTTTTAGTAACATTTCAAGAATTTAAATCATTAGACTCATACATGGGTGCAGGAAAAGCTGAGAGTTTCAGGTTACTTGTTTGTTTATGCATGCCTTGGAGACATGGTGGAAAATTCAAAAGCTTAATAGAGACTTTCGCTGCAGGAAATCTGGTGTACAGATCTGGGTTGCCGTAGCCATTTCAGTTCTAGGTGAGCTTGGCAGTTCGTTTTTTGGAAGCCCTAGCACCCTCAACCTCCTTGCCCACTGTGGTCTTTTCAAAGCATCTGCACTGATAACATTGCACAGATGAAAAGGACAGGCAACGCCTTCTGTTGTCTGCTGTATTTGTAGCCCTGTGGAGCGTGCTAGGCAACACTGCTAGCAAAATGCCCGCAGTGAAATGTAGGGGTCAGGGACACTTGCGTCAGGCCTGAGTTAACTCAGACGTGCGCCCGAATGGAATGGGAAGATGCGTCCCAGATAAGCTGGGTTTCACTAGGCGTGTTTCATCTCCTTCTGCCCTGAAAGGTCAGCAGATCTTTTATGTAAATGTGTCACAGAAAGGCACCATAAACACTGTTCTTTACTAGAATAAATAGCCCAATAGGCCACCTCTTCCCAGACCTGGTTTCAGATTTGAGGTCTTGGTTCTGCAATGATTCCTTATACAAGAACATAAATCTTTAGATGAGTCTTCTAAAAGAAATCTGGCCATGCTTCTTAAATATTTGAACAAAAATTATAAAGCTCAACTGAAACTCATGCCCACAAATCCTACAGGTTTGTGTGCTTCTGTGATGAGTTATGTAATGTAGCATTGACAGATTTAGCAACCAAAAACACAGGGCACCCCGTTAAATTTGAATTGTAGAGAAACAGTGAATATTTTAAATTTATTTTATTTTTAAAGGACTTTTTATTTATTATTTTTAGAGAGAGGGGAAAGGAGAGAGGCAGGGAGGGAAGGGAGAGAGACATCCATGTATGGTTGCCTTTCACCTGCCTCCAGCTGGGGACCTGGCTGGAGACTTGGCTTGCAACCTGGGTATGTGCCCTGACTGGGGAATCAAACCAGTGACTTTGGGTTCATAGGCCAGCACCTTACCATTGAGCCACCAGCCAGGGCATGAATATTTTTTAATATAAGTATATCTATGCAATATTTGGTATTTAGTATAAGTCTGTCCTGTGCAATGCTTTGAAAAGACCACAGTGCCAATGAGGTTGTGAATTCAGGGCTTCAAAACAAATACTTGCCTCTAGTCTGTTTAGAACCATGCAATATTCAGAACCTACTTATACTAAAAAAATATTCCTTGATTTTCTGAAATTCATATGTGCCTAGTGTTATTGATAAAAAAAGATTTGAGAACCTAAAAAGGTGCTAGAAAAGAGTGGTTAAACTAAGATGAGAATCAAGCATTAAATACTTACTATCTACCAGGTTCTGAACTGAGAGTTTTCTACATATGTCTCATTTAAATTCCATAACAGCCATAGAATACAGACATATCATTAGAAACCTTATTTGACAGATGTGAAAACTCAGGCTTGGAGAATTTAAGTCATTTGCTTAGGTCAAACAGCTACCGAACCATAGAGCTAGCATTCAAGGTCACATCTAACTTTGCAGTGGGGAGTCTTGAACACTTCAGTGTAGTCTAAGTGGACTTTAATAATACTTTGGAAGCTGGTGGACTTAAACACACACACACACACACAACACACACACACACCTCTTACATCAGCAAACCATCTTAATTCTCCTTTAGTGTCCTCCAACCATTAAACCAATGGTTTCCAAACTAATTATAGAGACCCCTCCCCATTTTAATCTCTCATGATTCAAATGACTAATTGTGGTAGTTTTTGTTTGTCTAGACAGCACATAGTAACAGAAATTAGCGGATTAAGTTGTGCTTTGAAATAAATTCATACATGATTTTCCCCAGGAGCACCAAACAACATATGAAAATAGTAAAATATATACCCTGAGATAAATTGTTACACAAATGGTGTATTGCGTGAAAAGAGATTTTAGGATTCCCTAATATAATTTGAAACTTTCCCCATTCCCACCTCAGAGCATTTGTGCCCCACTGGTTGGGAATCTCTAAATTAGAGCAATTCAATCTGAGACCCAAAGTGGAGGAGCTTCTTTTCCCCGAGTGCAGAAATGAGCTCAACAGAAGAAAGGCTGCTGGTGGGGAGGAGTGGTGGTCAGACTTCATTCTGGCCCGTAGCAGATGCTTTCTGGCGCTCCGCCCACATCCACCTAAAGGCTTCACGCTGTTGCAAATACCTGGAACTCTTGACTTAGAACGCATTCTCTGCCACCCTCCCAACTCCTCCTGTTTAGAGTCAATAGCAAGGCAATTTGGAAAGGGCAGGGCGATGTGCCCAGGAAGCAACCCTTAACGGGACTGGCAGCTCCCTGGCCTCTTGGGTGAGAAGACTCGGAGAGAAGCGCTGTCTCCCAGGGTGGGGGCGGGGGTTCAGCAGGACTGAGCCCCAGTTGCCCACAGTGGTCACCTGCTGGTTAACGTACTCTGAATCAGCACCCGTCCATTTCCCTTCTCACCACCCCCACCAAACGCTTCTTAGGACTTCTCCTAATACTTGGGTGCGAATTCCCACCTCATAATCTGCTTCTGGGAGAACCCAAGGTTAAGATAGGGGTTAAGAAGGATTTTTATATCCCAGACGCTGCCACAGGTACGGATACTGAAGCAGATTGTCTCTCAGTTATTTATCTGATCCTCGGTGTCTTGAGAATAAGTCCAGCCTTTTGAGAGTCGGTTGGTGAGCCTGGCTAATATCAGTTCTTGACAGGTGGGCCTATGTAGTTACTAACAACATGTGTAAATAGAGCTTGACATCAGTTAACTATTCGTACCTAGGTTTTTTCCTTCTGTAAATTATGGGCATTGTAATAAAGAATTGACAGATTTTTATATACAGTACATGGTGAGTAATGGGTACCCTTCAGACCCTCCCTCCTTGCATCTTTTTGGGGGCATTTTCCTTGAACTCAATACTGAAAGGTAAATTAGGTGGTTGTACTTGGTGACAAAGATATGGAATAATACCACAGAACAATGTATTCATCCGTCTCATGCGAGGCAGTGTGGTGTATTAAAAACAAAGTTAACTCGGGAGCCCGGACTTCGGTGTGACCACCGGAAGTGGTCCTGTCTCCCTCGGGGACTGAATTATCTTTAGGAATCCATGTCCAGTATAAGTGTGCAGTCTTCCCCACCAGCACCAGTCCCAGTGTACCCTGCAGAGTTGAAAGGGATTCTACATCATGGACAGACTTCAAACTCTCAGTGGGCCGCTCACCCACCGCTGGAGAGAGGCCCTGGATGCGGCCCCTGGAGCACCTCTGAAGGGTAAGGCAGGCTAGAAGAGTGGTTCTTAGCCAGGGTGATTTTTGTTCCCCAGGGGACATTTTTCGTTGTCACAGTTGGAAGAACTGCCCGTGGCTCTTCACATGTAGGGATGTTCCTAAACACCCTTAAAGTGCACAGGCGAGGCCCCCACCGCCGGGGGTTACCTTGCTCCACGTGCCCTTGGGGCCGAGGTTGAGAAATCGTAGGTCACAGTAAGATAACAAAGAGCCAGAGCATCTCATGGCTCAAAATGATAGAAATGGATCATTTCTTTTTGCTTCCATAACAGTCTAGGGTGCTTCAAGCTAGACTGGGATGGCGTTGTGGGAGGTGAGGACAGACCCAGCTCTTCCACGTGCAAGGACACCATCTGGTGGCTCTCTTCCAAGTTGCAGGGTCGGGAATCGTGTGTGTGTGTGTGTGTGGGGGGGGGGGTTGACACGCGCCAACTCTGGCAAAAACGCACAACTCGCCCTGTCACATGCCATTGGCTAGAAATCGGTCCGTGGTCACACCTCACTGCAAGACAGGGTGGGAGGTATGAACCAATCGTTTACCCTGAAAGAAGAGGAAGGCGTATTGCTGACTCGTGAGCACTCTCTGCCTTCATAGGTGGCTGATTTGCTTCCTTTATTATAAAAAATGAGAGTGACAATAATCCCCTTGGTTGTTGAAAACTCATTATGTTTCAGGAATTTGTATGCATTTTGCATGTGTTAACTCATTTACTTCTCTCAATTGCTTGATGAGGCACATCCTGTTATTAACTCCATTTTGCATTTCAGGATACGGAGCCATGAAAGGTTACACAATTTCTCCCAAGCTTTCAGCCAGGAAGTGCCAGAACCTAGTTACTAATCCATACTGTCTGATGCTAAAACCTGACACGCTGGGCCATCATTCCCATTTTCTCCTCAAGTATCCCTGGTCATAATTGCCTCTCTTGGTTCCAAATCGGCCTTTGGGCACCCCTCCCCCACCTGCTGGCTATACTCCTGTCACTAGGGAGCAGTTGGCCAATCTTACTTCGAATTTCCAACACAGGGTAGAAGTCAAGAGATGCTGTGCGGGGGTGATGGCGGTGGGGAAGGGAAAGTAGCAAGGAGGTGCAAGGGATGTACAGTAGTCCCCGCAGAATGGCGTTTCAAGGAGTGAGCGTGACATCTGAGACGGAGACGTCGTCAGGGCTCGGTAGCTGTTTTGGTAAAGGAGAATGTGCAGAGAGTTTCGAGTGTCCCGGAAACAGGGTTAGAAATAGTCACAGAAGAGTGACAGGAAACCTGGACGGTCCCTGTTTGCTCAGAGAGAACCGACCTCAGTGGGAACGTTGTTCATTTCCATCGGGGGTTTCATGTTTGGGGTGGTCTGCAATGCCGAAACTCACGGGGACTTCTGACCCCATCTCACTCATTCAGTTTTCATTTCTTGCTTTAGAACTACCAATGCAATTTCATGAATCATAGGAAGTTTTCAGATAAATGCAACTCAATTTTTGAGAATAGTGTGAGCAAATACATAGTTTTCTGCTCTTGGAAGGGGACAGATTTCTTCCATTCCCAATTTACATGAATCACTTTTTAGTAAGTAAGATAAATCTGTGCCCACAGCAATGGCACATTTGGTTCTTCTAATATAAAATATGTTTTAAATGAAAAAGGACTCATGGACATGGACAGCAGTGTTGTGGTTGTGGGGGGAGTGGGGGTGGGGTGGAAGAGGGTATAAGGTGGATAAATGGTAATGGAAAAACTACAATAAAAGATAAAGAGGAGAGGGAAGAAAAGAAAAAGGAAAAAGTCACTGGGGCAGAACTCACACTGACCCGTCACACTTGTCCCTCCTCCCCCAAATCCCGCCTCTACACTGACTGGAAGACTAGGATTCTGTGTTAACAATCACAGTTATGATAAGGAGCTTTATTTTGATTTCTTCCAATTATCAGTTTGAGTAGCAGCTATATGTCACATACTTACTGGGGCATAAAATATACCTCCTCCTTTTTTGATAAGCAAAGCTTCCTCTCAATAGTCTTGGCAACATTTCTGAACTTGGATAAAAAGCCATAGAAAAAGCCATTTTGAAAAATTTTGAATGCCTGCCTACTAAATGTTTCACTTTTCCTTTTTCTTTTTTTCCCCCCTTTTCCTCTGGATCCGATTGGTTTCAGAGTCTCTCCAGGTGGAGGATCATGTCCCCCTGTGTATGTTTGTTCCAGGTCTCAGGCTGAGTGGCAGCAGCTCCTGGGGGTGTTTTTTCATGTCCATGGTGCACACACACGACAGTAAGGCCAGTCACCCAAGAGTGTTAGTTGGAACATGCAGGCTAACGTTCCAATGGCTACAGCAAGTCACCGGGGGGAATATAAAATCAATAGGCAGGAGCCCTGGCTGGTGTGGCCCAGTGGGTTGAATGCCAGCCTGTAAACCAAAAGGTCACTGGTTCGATCCCTGGTCAGGGCACAGGCCTGGGTTGCAGGCCAGGTCCCCGGTTGGGGGTGTGCAAAAAGCAACCAATTGATATATCTCTCACACATTGATGTTTCTCTCCCCACTCTTCTCCTCTCTGTAAAAGCTAACTAAATAAAATCTTTTAAAAATAAAAAATAAAATCAACAGGCAGGAAAATGCATTCTTTACTGAGAGGAAGTCCATATGGAGTGAATGAAGGGAACTGCGAAGAACTGGGGGTTATTCATGCAACCCACTGCTCTCGCTTTCTCTTTCCTTTATTGACAAATGTAATGATCTCCGTCTTCTTTTTCCTCCAGTTTCCTTTGAGACAGAGAAGAAGGGAATAAAGAATCCATCCTAGATTCCTTCCAGAGAGAATAGCTTCCTATGACTTTTACTCATTTGCAGGAAAATGCCATTGATCATTTTGCCCTCATTTGATATCTTTTACTGGAAAGTATACATCACATGAATAGGGGCATCTCATGGCCTAATCTGATGCACTAAAGGGCACCCAAATGTTATCTGGGAGAGAATTTTGAACTGTAAACTGCAGTCTATGAATAGCCTTTGTTTAGCATCTGAAGGTCTCTGGGACCCTGGAGGGCCCTGCTGTTCCCCACGTGGGGAGGGGAGAGGAGCTTATTCCTGGAAGCAGGGCCTCTGAAACCACTGGCCCTTTTCCTCCTGTGACTGTGCCCACGTCATGACCAGGACTGTTTCACATACCTTTTTTTTTCTTTTGCCTTAAGCCACATTCCTTCCACTTCACCCTTTGTTGATGCAACTTTGAACACAGGACAAAGTGTCTTGTGCTTTTCTAACCTTTTTGACTTTCTGGATTTCTTTCCTGATAACCTTCTGGAGTTTAGACTTACAGCTTCAAATTCCTGAATAGAACATTTCTTAAAACAATACCACACTAGTTTAGCAGGCACCCTGACTTTTTACAATAACAAATCAATGAGCAGCCATCTTCCTGCAGGGCAACATCAGGGAGGATTGAGAGTGGGTGCGGTTCAGCGGCTCAGCTCGGGCCTGACTGTTTGCATCTGAAGACAGAAGTCACTGCCAGCTAGGAAGTCAGGTGATTCTGCAGTGCCACGAAAAGCACAGAACAAGCTTGAATTCTATATAGAATTTGAGATAGAATTCCAAAAAGTTATTTTTATTATCTGGATGTCGGCTGTATAGTGGACCAAAACCCATTCTCAGACTCTCCCTTTTTCTACCCTCAACCCTTCCTGGTCTTAGGTGCCCAAATCTCAAATTTCATTTGCTTTCCCTGGTTAAGACGATGAACTTTCCATGAGCTTCTTATGGAATGTCTGTCCCCCCACCCTCTCCGTTTCATGTGCAAGTCCTCACCCCCAGTGCAGCTGTATTTGGAGTAAGGAAATCATTAAGGTGACATGAGGTCACAAGTGTGGCACCTGATCCAATAGGATTAGTGTCCCTATAGAACAGACACCGGAGAGCTTGCGTCCTCTCAGCCTCTCCATGTGGACATGCAGAAGAGAGGCCACATTCCCCTAACTTTATCATTCTCATCATTAAATCATGAAGGTATTTACAGGTACCTTTGTAGACATCATACTGGGTATCTCACCGTCCAGCAGAAAGTATACGGTGCTTTTTGGTCTGGATACTATTTACAACTACAAGTTGTAATGGTAAGATATATATTAAATGAATTAATATTTGTCAAGTACCAGAACAGTGTCTGACATGTGATGAGCATGATCTCAGTGTTTGATAAATTGAATAAGTATAAGCCATGAAGTGCATTCATCCTTATACAACATCAGAAAACAAAAAGCGGGGGGAGGATGTGGGCATTTGGCTTTTGTGTGGTAACTTATACGTGGAATAGGTAGAATCCATGGGAACCTTGCTTTTTGTCCCACAAAGTCAGGAATGTTGGCATGATGGGTAGAGTGGGTGGCATGTGTCTCTTTGAGCTTAGCTTTGGCCCTTCATTCCGCAGGTTACTTCCTCTCCTGGTGGCCCACTTTCCTGGCTGCCTAGAAACAGCTGGACTAGATCTGTGTAGCGGTTTATTCCAGGACTAGACAGGAATGATATGTTGCACATTGGGCACTGCTGTCAGGTCTTGTTGGTTATAATTTAAAACAAAGGGTCTTATTTATATAGAAGGCAAAAAGTAAATGATCCCAAACATTTTCCAGGAGGAACGTGAAAAATGGTAACAGATAGAAAGTGGTATTGGCACCCAGAAGCTTGAAGGAGTGCACATATTCAAAGATTTGAAGACTAGGAAGACAGTGACCACTATAGAGTGGAAGAATTTTTGCCTGAGGACCTTTTTGCAAATTATTAGGTAACACCTTGTTCATTCCATGCTCCCTATTTTCCTTTATTGGGGGGGGGGGCAGCCCCAAGACTTTGGATTTGGGGGTCTCAAGTGATTGTAGGCTGTGTTTGCAGCGCTATAGAAGGCATTGTGGCCCGGGCATCTTAGATGGTACAGATGTCCATGAAGCACCCAGAGCATGAGTGTGCGTGTGTGCGTGCTTGCACGGGCACGTGTAACAGTGTGATCTAGACCGACATTAATGCTGTTGCCCCTCCAGGCCAGGTGAGTCCATACTGTGGGTATGCTGTGCACTGGGGGGCATTTTGCAGCCTCCCTGCCCTCTGCCAATTAGGTGCCAGTAGTACTGCTCCCTCAGGTATTAGTTGTGGCACCCAAGACTGTCTCCAGGCATCGCCCCATGTCCCCTAAAGGGCACTGTTGCCCCCAGCTGAGACTCACTCTCCTAGACTGAGAATGAGATGGCCTGCTGTCATGAAGCGTCCGAGTGACTTTAGGAAGGCTCTCAACCTTTGTGCGCCTCAGTTTCTCACCTACAAAAAGGGGATTAAAATCCCTAACTCCTGGGTCCTCTGAAGGACTGAGGATTTGCCTAAGCGAAAGTATGCACTGGAAATAATTATGCTGTGCTTCTTCAAGACACAGATGCAGGCTTCCAGGCCCTAAACAGAGGCTCAAGGGAGAAAGGTCTCTGTCAACTAGCTATCACTAGTTTTAAAACCATGTACAGTGAGATGGGGAATCTTTCACACTTTTTAAATGTGCCCACCAGTAACTGCTAAAAGCTGTGCTGTCTTGTCCATCCCACGCGCCAGCCTAAGGTCACTTCCTGGATGAACGTGCTCCTGAATTCCTACTGTCTGTTCCGTGGTGGGAGCTGAGTATTAAAAGCCTCGTCCTAAAGGGCAGAGGATTTCTTGAGAAATGTCTGCGGTTTGTCATCAGTGATCCTCTCCCTGGGTGTAAACATTGATGTTCCTTTAGAGAGGCAACCAATCGATGTTTCTCTCCTACACCAATACTTCTCTCCCTCTTTTTCTCTAAAATAAATAAATACATAAATAAAATCTTTTAAGAAAATCCAGTTTTCTTCCAGATGTCGTAATTTATCAGGGCGAGGGAGAAATGTAAAAGAAGCACCAGGTAACTCTTTGGTTTCCTCTTCTCACAGGAGTTTCCCAATGTGGCACCTGAAATATCTTCATAACATCGTCTCTTACTCACTTTTTTTCATTTTTTCCTATGTGTTTACCTCCAGGAAAGACAGGAACTCAACATTTGCCATTCACAGGTCTTGACTGAATCTCTTTAGCCTGTGTCTGCTGGCTAAGTGGGCCAATGGGTGTGTGTGTGTGTTTTCCTCATTTGCCTGAAGACTTACTTGTATACCATTTAACAGTGAAAGATGTAGTTGCATTTTAATCAGGAATTTGACTTGCGTGTTGTTTAATACCACTTGGTAACTAAGTTTAGACATAAGAACTTAAGTGAATGTGAGAGTATTTATTGAGATATTTAGGAAAGTGGTTCTAAACTGGGTGTGATTTTTCCCAGCAGGGGACTGACCATTGGTAGTGTTAGGAGGCATGTTTGGTTGTCAGCTGGGGTGGGTGTTATTGTGATCTACTCTGATCTAGTTAGGGGCGCAGGTAGGGATGCGGCTTAACACCCCGCAGTGCACAAGTAATTATTTGGCCTGAAATGTAAATAGCACTGAGGCTGAGAAACCCTCACTTAAGATACATATTCTGCCTGCTTTCCAAGAAGGCTTAACAAATTGAACACAATAAAAAAGAGCAATTGCAAATAAAAATAGAGCTGAACCAAAATACAAGGAGCAGAAGCATAGATGTCACCATGGGCCTGAAGTGACTTGATCATTAGGGTTGGACATTTTATTGAATTTGGAATTTTCTGACAAATGAAACAAACAAACAAACAAAAAAGAAACAAGAAACATAGTTCATGGGTTCCCAAAATCAGTTTTTAAAATCCCCACCTGGAGACATTGTTTTCGTTGTTTTTTGGAAGGGGGCGGGGAGAAAGCGAGAGAGACACAGATCCCTTGGTCGCCTCTCCTGGGCTCCCCAGCTGGACAGCAAGCCTGCAGCCCAGCTACGTGCCCTGACTGGGAAACAACCCACAGCCTTTCATTTCGCAGGACGATGCTTCAGCCAACAAAGTCACACAAGCCAGGGACCCAAAGAAATTTCTAATGTGTAAGTTCATCAGCAAAGATCACCTTTATTTTCTGCTCCTGAGTTCAGGGAGCGTTATATCTTGCAGGCTCACATATGTGACGTTTTGTCATGAAAACATACGCTTTCATTTGGTTTTACAAAAGACACAGATTTGCACAAGTGGATATTTCTGGTCTCAACCCTTTAGCAAAAAAAAAAGGGGGGTTAACATCAGATCTTGTGAAATTAAAGGCGTATCTTTGAGAAGCTGAACAGATATGATCGGTGTTGTTCTTGCTTGTGATCTAACAGGTGAGGGATAGAGTCTCTGAACATCCAAGGGAGAGATGGTTGACATTTCCATCAATTGACTTGGGTGAGTTTTTGGCCAAGGGCTAGAGAGCAATCCGCTCTTGGCGGACTTGCCTGATGAACACCCAAATGCTTGCTGGAGCTCATCGATTGCATTTCATTCTAGTCTGCTTCGGATCATGCAGTGTGTTACTGTTCGGGCACACGAAGGTGACTAACATGTACTCCCTGTCTGCAAACAGCAAAGACTCTAGCTACAGCAAGAAGATGAGTAGATAGTCACAAGTTAGTACACAGACTACAGGAATGTGCAGTGTGTCTTGCGAACTGAGAGGAGGAAAGGATTGTGCCCACGGCCTGAGGGGAAAGTTCAGTGAGGAAGGGAGATTCGAACTGTGTGAGTTATTGAAGAAGTTTTTGCAGGTTTTACTTGGAAATGTTTTACTGATGTATAAAATGCAGGCAGAGACCCTGGCTGGTAGCACAGTGGATAAGGTGCCGGCCTGTGAACCCAAAGGTCGCAGGTTCGATTCCCCAGCCAGGGCACGTAATCAGGTTGCAAACCAGGTCTCCAGTCAGGTCTGTGGCTGGAGGCAGGTGAAACGCAACCATACATTGATGTCTCTCTCCCTCTCTGCCTCTCTCCCTTCCCTTCTTTCTAAAAATAATGAAATAAAATCTTAAAAAAAAAAAAAATGCCGGCAGAAACATATATAAATCATAATGCCCATCTGGCCCCATTTTCACAAAGCGGACACCCCCGTGTAACGAGGCCCTGATGGAGAAATACAGCATCACCAGAAACCCCTCATGCGCCCTCTTTTAGGCATTACCTGCTCCCACCCACCAGTAGTGCACATACACCTTCCCAATTTCTAACCACGTGGGTTAGTTTTGCGCTTTATATAAATGAAATCACACATTAAATACTACTTTGTGCCTGGCTTTCTAACACTGTTTTTGAGAGATTCTTTCGGGTTGTCACATATCATTGCAATTTGTTCATTTTCTTTGCTGCGACGTGTTCATTGTATTAATATATCATGATTTATTTATGTGTTCTATTGATGAACATTTGACTTATTTCCAGTTTTTGCTTGCCGTGTGTGCCTATGGAGAAATGGAACAGCTGAGACTTGACCGTGTGTGTGTATGTGCATGCGTGTATTCAGCCTTAGTTTTCCAACCTGCTTGTCAAAATTTACGCTGTAACTGACAACATAGTATATAGATCAGAATCTGCAAACTATGCCCAAAAGCCTGTTTTTGTAACACACATTCTTGGTCGTTGTTTATGAATTGCTATTTCTGTTTTCGTGCAGTGGCAGCAAAGTAGCTGCACATGAGAGTGCATAACCTACAGAGCTGAAGATACGTGCTCTGCGCAACAAGTTTCCTGAGTCCTTCCTACGTCGGACCTTCGGGTCTGCCAACCTTGCCAACACTTGCACTGTCTGCTGTTGCATATTAGCTATTCTTAGGAGTTTTATTTTGAGAGAAAAAAAAGAAGTTTCTCTTTGCTTCTGAATCTTAGCTTGTGGGATTTAGTGGAAAATCTTTTTAAATGGGCTTGGGGAAATAGATTTTACTCTGCCCTGGCTGGTGAACCAAAAGGTCGCCAGTTCGATTCCCAGGCAGGGCACATGCCTGGGTTGCGGGCCAGGCCCCTAGTTGGGGGTGCGTGGGAGACAATCAATTGATGTATCTCTTGCACATTGATGTTTCCCTCCTTCTCTTCCTCCCTTTCTTCCCCTCTCTCTAAGGATAAATAAATAAACTCTTTAAACCAAAAGGAAAAATAGGCTGGTCAGTTGGGTGATAGTAGGGAGTCCCCACAGATGAGGCTGCTAGACCGTGACGAGGACAATGAAAGAAAGGGCACAATAAATATTTATTACCTAAATAAAAAGAAGTTTCCCCAGGTGACTTTGAATGTCATTTCAGTTTCTTTCATTTTATAAACTCACACACAGGGAAGTTTTTACGTGTGGCAAGGCAATTTTCTCCCATCTCCAGATATCCTAGTGCGCTAAAGACTTTGTCAGAAAATTGCGTTGCTCTTCCAATGACCAGCCGACAGAATAACCCAGAGCCGTGAAGTGTGAGCCCGACTGGGAGCAGAAAGCGGAGCGCACGCTCGCACAAAGCGGCAGAACGCGTGCGGCCCAGGGCGCCCGCTCCCCGCGGATTGTTTCCGGCTGAAGTCACACTTGGCACAGCGGGATGCTTCAGGACGTAAAGATGGCTGTCGGCCAGGGCAGACCTCCTCACAGGCTTTCTCCTCCCGTTTGCATCCAGCAGGGCCTGCGAGAGGGGGAGCAGGGTCTCTTCAGGCAGGAAGAAGGCGATGGATGAAGAAACAAGGACAGTAACCCTGGGAGCCCGAGGCCAGGGAACCTGGAGCCCAGGGGTGGCCAGGAGGCGGGAGAAAACAAGCCATTTTATACACACCTAAGAGAGGAACCTTTGCTCTCTGGAGAGGCAAAGGGAAAAACGTCAGAGGATCTGTGGCTGCTGGAGACTTCTGGAGAGACACGAGGAGGAGAATGAGGAGATGCTATTTCGTTTAAGAAAGCAAAAGTGGTGGAGAGGCACAGGACTCCTATTTTGAAGCTGAATGAATTAGTAGAAAAAGAGAGTCCTATGATGTGTTTAGAAGGGAGGAGAACTCCGCCTGATGAAGCTGAGAAAACATTTTCATAAATGTAAACTGCACAGATAGCTTCAGATCAAACACATAACTGACCAAAGATGAATGGCCCCAAGTGCAGCTATAAACACCAAGGTTATGTCTCCACGCAAAAGCCAGCTTGAATCAATGCATTACAGAGAGGACAGGCTAGGTCAATAAAACAACCAGAGTGCCAAGTACCTGCTTTGCGGGAATGTTTTCGTTTTCACTTGTTTAGGCATTCCGCAGACACAGCCAGAAAAGATGACAACACAGAAATCTCATCCCAGGATGTCTTTTCAGTTACCGGGACAGAGGAAAGGACAAGTGCTTTCCTAGATTTAACTGTTGATCGGTGCCCTCAGTTCTGAAAATCTTCAGAATTAGAGACCTTGACCAAATGGCCCGGAACAATTGGGCTCACCTTCCAATGTGTGTGTAGTTTCATTTCAACAACAAAATACTCTTTTGAGAACTGGATAATCTATTATCCGTTGAAAAACACTTCCCCTTTCCATAAAATGCTTTGAAAAAAAAAAAGTAATCTAACTTTGGTTGACTTTTTGTTGTTTGCTCACTGGGATGAGCGGTACCCCACTTTGGTTTGGATGAAACCGAAGTTCAGAGAGGTGAAGTGAGCAGCCTAAAATCTTGAGGCAGGGACAGTGGGCAAGGCTTGAATTAGGTCTTCTGGTTTTCCTATCCGGACACCCCTCACTAGGCTGGGATCCACGCCTGTGCTTTGATTTCAAAACCACGAATGTAGAAGTCTGTTTGTGTAAGAATACTGGAAAAATTGTCTTAATAAGTATAATAATGTTTTTTTTTTTTTTGCTCGTTCAAGATGATCAGAATGCACTTAACCAGATGAATCACTCTCAAATGTCAATGCTAATGAAGAGCACATGGTAATTCTGTGAATCTTGCGCCTTCTTTTGAATATAAAATTAGCACAGTAGCTTTTATTTAGAATCTTATAATAGCAGCTATAATCAATCTTATAATGAGCAGTAGCTTGTTATTATGCTAACGAAATATTACACAATAACAAGCTAATGAAATATGACACATACAAAAAGACAGGCTCCGCACAAGGAATCTCTCTCCGTTCAGCCAGGCAGCTTTTGGCTGCACGTAACGGACGGACAGGGTATGTGACTGAACGTTACCTGAGCAGTAAGATCATTTTTCTCTCTCACAGGCCTTTTGTGTTAGCTCTGCATTACTATCCAATGAATGACTACTTAGTGCCTTAAAACACCACATATTTATTATCAGCTTCTGTGTGTCAGGAGTCCAGAGCAGCTTAGCTGATTCTTCTACTTCAGGGTCTTTGATGAGGCGGCAGCCTGGGCTGGGGTCTCATCTGAAGGCTCAACTGTAGCGGGATCCATTTCCAAGTTCATCCTCATTGCTGGCGGAATTTGGTTCTTCAAGGGCTGTTCGTCTCATGGCCTCAGTTTCTCCCTGGCTGTTGACCAGAGGCTACCTTCAGTTCTTTGCCACATGGGCCTCTCAGGACACAGGACACTCTTAGCAAAAGACAGTATATACATCTTTGTTTTTTTTTTTTTTTTTTTAAAGCAAGCCCTTCCCAAAAGTTTTCTGGCAAACCCCCCTTAGGTCTCATTTGTCAGCATTGGGTCATGTGCCCCTATTTACACTGTGAAGGAGTCTGGGAAAGTAAGTGTGAGTCTCTGGAATTTTTGCTTTTGGCAGGATGCTAGCAGAAAAAGACATGCAGACGGCAGGAGTTGGGGACTCTGTTGAGAGGCAGTCAGGGTCCACCACAGGTACCAGTTACTAAGGGACTGGCTCTTTCAGGAGTCATGTCTATATATACTCATCTGTGTCACTTGGTGGCTGAATTCCCTGCCTCTTTTCTCTCTTCTCCTTGCTTGAGACATCCATTGGTGTAGTGTGCTGTCATGTCATTCAGTTTTTATTTGGCTCAGTTATTGTATAAACAAATGCAAATATAGGTTCTGATGCTTCCCAATTTCCTATTATTGTTATGATTATTTTTATTTCAATGTTTCCTAAATAAATTAATATTATTATGCTAGTTATAATAATCATTCTTAGATTTCTTATCTGTAAGTATTTATCTCTATATATTTTTTACTTGACACAACAATAGCTGGTTCTTTAATGGACCATTAACTTCCAATTAGCTAAGGCATTTTTTTTAGACATGGAAAGATAGTCATTAAAAGGAAAATGGGAAGACGGGGTAGGCAAAAGTAGGTTTACAGTTGTTTGTGTGGAAGAAGACACACAGGTTATGATGATTGCAATAACTTCATTAACTTAAAAGAATGTCACAGTGCGCCCTGGCTGGTGTGGCTCAGTGGATTGAGCACGGGCCTGCAAACCACAGTATCGCAGGTTCGATTCCCAGGCAGGGCACATGCCTGGGTGGCAGGCCAGGTCCCCAATTAGGGGCATGGGAGAGGCAACCACACATTGATGTTTCTCTCCCTCCCCTTCTCCTTCCTTTTCCCACTTTCTGGAAATAAATAAATAAAATCTTAAAAAAGAAAAACAAAAAACAGAGTGTCACGGTGCAACTACTTTTGCATAGCCCTGTCTGTACATGGTGACGGGAGATTTGACTTTGGCTGGCAAACACAGAATGCTATGTACAGATAATGCATTATAGAATTGTACACTTGAAATCTAAGTAATTTTATTAAACAGTGTTACCCCAATAAATTAAATTTAAAAATAGGCTATAGTCTGAGCCTTTGATCTTTACTCACTTTCTCCCTCCTCAGCAAGGGGCCCCAGATAAGTAAACAAAGGGTGGGTCATTTATAAAAAATTTCTTCTGTAATCAGAGCTGGAGATCATGACCATTAGCACCCTGTGTTATGAGGTTTCCAGACCTCCTGGCGAGTCCCTCAAAGGCTGGTGACCATCGCCCGCAGGTGAACCCACCGCCAGCCAACCTAGACAACTGCCAGGAGTTTCTCTAAAATAACCCTAAAAAGCCAACTGCTTTTGGTAGTCACGTTGCTGTTTGCTCTCACAGAGCCTTTTTTCACATTTGCGGAAGTTAAGTCATGTCTCTCTCCATTCTGTAATTTGTTGTTGGTGTTTGAACTCAAGTGAATAAGCTTATATTCATCCTGTTCGAATGGAGTCATATTTATTAGGCTCATTTGCTGTGACCTTCTGAAACCTGATTCTATTATCTCCCTTAATTACTGTCATGCTCAGCATTGTGTCAGCCACAGGATTTTGAAGCATGTCCAGACATATTAATTGACTAAGCCAATGCTCAATTATGGCCCAAATGCTCTGATCATTTTGTGGGATTTTAAAAGAAAACACACTAGAGGAAAGCAGTGATTTTTATTAGTTTATTTAATGCAGTGGTTCTAAACTGGATGGAAGGGAAGGATTCCCCACCCCATAGGACATCTGGCAATGTCTGGGGACATTTTTGGTTGTCACAGTTGGGAATAGAGGACATGTCACTGGCATGTAGTGCACACAGATCTCAGGGATGCTGATAAACGTTCTACAATGTGCTGGATGCCACCATTCTCACAACCAACAATGGTCTGGCCCCAAAGGTTTATACTGTTGAGAAATCCTGTTTTAATTTAAGAAATGGCATCTAGTTTTGTGTGGGAAATCTTATATAACCTCTTTTTTGTCGACTTGATATGAATTTCTATTAAATATGTTTTACACCAGTATTTGAATTTAGAGGCATATTTGCACATAATTTTGACTCATTTCTTTATTAAACAATACTTCTTGCTATTATATTTGGGCCCCTCAGCTGAACTGTCTTCTAGCCTGTATATGGCCTGGTCACCCTTACAAGTCTTCCCCTGTCCTTCATACCCCAAGCCATTGGTAGCCTGCTGGACTCAGTGCTACTGTTGCCACCATAAATAGTGTCTAATCGCCTTGTGACCATATGCCAACTATGTCAATCTCTACAGATTCAAAATTCTGCTCAGGGACATTTGATTGGTGAAATCTAGTTCCCATGACTGAGTCTGAGCTGTTGGGGTGGGGTCTGGACAGGGGGTTTACATATCTTACTCTTTAATCTACCTGATAATTTCTGTCCCTCACTACTAGGTTGATTCCTGAGGAATAACTACTGTTAACAATTTGTAGAATATCTTTGCAAACATTTTCAGTGCATATGTATACATATATGTTGTGTGATACACTTTTATATTATAATGTACATATCATTCAGGATTGACTGAGATGCAATAAAACCCCATAATTCAGTGACTTAAGGAAAAATGAGATTTGTGTTTCCTTCACATCAACGTCGTGGGGGTGACAATGGCTTTGTGATCTTTAACACAGGGCCCTGCAGGTCACTCTGGTGCTCACCATTCCTCGTGAGGGTGAGTGAAGCAGCACACAATAGGCACGACCCTGACTTGAAGGGCAGTTTTGGATGATACCTTGGTTGCATGGCCGAGCCTCACTGTGAAGGGGCCGGGGATTGAAGTGCACCAGGGCAGCATATTAGCTGTAATCATAGTACACACAAGAAGTGGAGGACAAATTTTGGTGGATAGCTACTTAATTGTTTTGTAGTCCATCTTTTTCTGTGTCTCTCTATCTCCGTCTCCCTCTCTCTCCCTGTGTGTCTCTATAAATAGAATCACATTATACTTTGCTTTCAAAACTGTGCTTTTACCTTGAACACTCTCCATGCTAATACATATAACATGTCTCTTGTTAAAAACAACTGCATTGACTTAAGTGCATGGATTATGTATTCTTGATCCTCGTGAGGCAAGTGTAGTACTTTTTCTCCCATGAAGTTGCTCTTTTGAGCCCTTTGGTCTGTTCAACTATTGATTGAATGCTGAGCAAACATAAAACTTGGTCAGATTACAGGGTGGGGAAGAAGTAATGTTACAGTTATGAGTACGTAAAAAAGTTTATTCTTGCATTATTATGTATTAATTATTGTATTATTTTCCTTATGAACAACTGTAAACCTACCTTGGCCTTTCACATATTGGCACTTTCACATATATTAGTGGTTAGGGTTCCCTTTTTGTCAGCCATTCCTTCCTAGTGGGGAAACTTGTGTTCTGACATACAATGTTTAGTTTGTAATTCCCCAAAGCCATATATGAAAGAATTGTTCGTGTTGTCTGTTTATTATTGTTCTGTTAAGTAACAAGCACAATGAAGATGATACATAGCACACATTATATTCTATTTTCCAAGAACTGGAGGGAAGGGTGGATTCCTCTGAAATCAGCAGCTTACTTTCCCCCCTGTTGGCATCCCTCGGAAGAGGCAAGGATGGCTGAAGAAGAATACGGTGCCTATTTCGATTCTAACCGTGGCTGCTTCATTCCGCACTTTACTGCTTATTGTTGCTATTACAGTTTCAACAGTAAACAAATTCGCTTTAGAAAATTGGTAGGGTTTTTGTCTGATGTCCCAGTCTTGACCTACTTTCAGTGAGTCTTATTGGCCTCAGTAAAGTTAAATTTGAACTTAAGTAAATAATTTTGGCCTGGCTTCCTTCTACCTCCCACCCATTGTTTGAAAAGCAAGAAGAAAATGTAAAAAATTAGTAATACGTGAGGCACTTCTAAGCTGGGCTCTTCCGAAGTCTACAAATAGCCATAGGTTGGCAAATAGAAGCTCACCTGGATACAGCACCACTGGGGGCACCTTGCTCCTAATCACCTGCGTGAGTGTCCTATTGCTGCATAGCAAATTCCCAGAAACTTAGAGGCTTAAAACAACACAGACTTATGAGTTCACAGCTTCCTCAGATGAGGAGTCCAGGCATGGCTTGCTGACCTGGGCCTTCCTTTGAACCAAGTGTATGTGACAAAGGTGATGGGATGCTTCTAGGAGGCAAACCATGGCCTGCTACTGTATGTAAAGGCTGAGTAGGGCACAGTCCTGCCTATTTCCTGAGGTGTGAGTGGTGGTGGCCTTTGCATCACAAAGGCCAAGCTGGGTAGTTGCTGCAGAGACGGGTGACCTACAAAGCTGAAAATATTTACTAGCTGAGAATATTTGCTAACTGGCTCTTGCCTGAAAACACTTGCCAACCGGTGCTCTAGACTGAAGAGGCCCAAACTTGGTTTGGTTTTGTTTATTTAAAATTCTGGTAGCCTCCATTCTTTCCATTCTGTTCCCTCTGCCACTACACACCCTGGTTGGCTGTCTTGTTATCCTACACCTCCATTGACACAACCATCTCCCCTTTGGGACCCGGCGGCTAATGAGAATTCCTTCAAACTTACACAAACTGCAGTGGTAGCACAAAGGGCTGTTGCCCTAAACCGTTTGAGAGTAAGTTGCCATCATTCCAGGTGCTTCAGTGTTTAATTCCTACGGGCATCAAAATCAGGAAATTTAACACTGAGACGTTACTTTCGTATGTGGCATTCCATCATAGCGTAAATGGTGGAATTCCTACTCTTTCTACTTGTATATTAATATTAATACAGACTTATAGATGCCTATTTTATTCATGGGTTGTAGTTGAATAAATTATATTACTTTCATTTATCTTGATGCTCAAGGAACCCGATATTTAGCAGTGATATAGGGTTGCCAGATAAGATGCAGGACACTCAGATAAATTTGAAGTTTAGATAAACAATGACTAAATTTTTTAGTGAAAGTATGCCTGAAATATTGCATGTACATACTTAATATGGCATGGACATACTTAAACTCCTCACTGTTTATCTCAAATTCAAACTTAACCAAGCTCTCTCTACTTTTACTTGTGGAATCTCACAAACCTACAGGATGTTTCTGTGTCTTTCCCGTATGTCTTCATCGTCCTTTGATGACTTCCGAGCTTTTCGGCTCAACCAGATGTTCCAGGATCATCTGGTACTTTTTCTGTTCTAGCATTCGAATCAAGTGCTTATTCTATTGAGTATAAAATGGTGTATTTAGAAACCAAGCTCATGACACAAAGTGTGCTCATTGCTATTGTCACAGCTCCTAGACCGCTCTGTGGCTTGATCCCGGGAATGTTTGTACAAATCTATACACAGGGTGGGCAAACCTAGGTTTACAGTTGTGCGTCCATGCAACACAGAGTTTCTCCTGGTATTATTATTTATTGATTATTGTATTCATTTCCATATGAACAACCGTAAACCTACTTTTACCCCACCCTGTGTACCTATACTTACATCTACATATGCATTTACCTCTCGGTTTTTAAATATTTGAAATCCATGAGTTCACACCTCTATCTCTGATTCCAATCCAATACCACAGGGATAATTCTAGTTTTCTCCCTTCCTTCACTTTTCTGACAATGAGGAATTTGGTCATACTACCAGCAATATAACCACGGTGGATCAGTCCCCACAAATGTACCTAATCTCCATGGTCAGCAACAACTCCCACCCCTCAGCATGGATGCCTTTCTCATTTCTTTTGGTCTCTGACATCCCTCACCGGCCTGCCTCTCACTGCCTCGGTCTCCACAACCCCATGCCAAGTTGCCACCACTGCCACTTCCCCTGTGTGGCACTGGGACACCCTATTAACGTGCCACCAGCCTAGAGCAGGCCAGCATTCTCTCCCATCTGTGTGGATGCCTCCCTCAAGGCTCTAACCTGCTGTAACAGGCCACCTTGAGTGAGCAAATGCCTTGCTCACCATACTTGTGCTTGGATATGTTGCACTGGGTTGCCCTCCCACCCACCTTGTGCAGATACATACCTGCCCTGCAAGGCCCACCGCATAGCTCTTGCATTGGATAATTGAGGGAGGGAAGGAGGGAGGGAGGGACGGATGGAGGAAGGAAGGAAGGAAGGAAGGAAGGAAGGAAGGAAGGAAGGAAGGAAGGAAAGAAGGAAGGAAGGAAGGAAGGAAGGAAGGAAGGAAGGAAGGAAGGAATTCATGCAGTTCTCCTCCTGTGAAATTATAGTTGATTTGCTTTTTTATTCGCTGTTTTCCTCTCTTAAACTGGCTCATACCCTGGTATGTTACCAGGACCTAGAACAGTGCCTGCCCTGTAATGGGGACTCAAAGATTATTCATTGAATGCACAAGTGAACAAATGAATGAACAATGAATACATGGAGACCTAGGTTCACTCTTCCACATCAATCAAATACCCTTAAAAGTTTTCTTTTGTCCCTTGAACTCATTTGACTTTTTTCTTTTTTTAAGATTTTATTTCCTTATTTTTAGAAAGAGGGGAAGGGAGAGAGGCAGAGAGGGAGAGAGACATCAGTATATGGTTGCTTTTCACCTGCCTCCAGCCACAGGCCTGACTGGAGACCTGGTTTGCAACCTGGTTATGTGCCCTGGCTGGGGAATCAAACCTGCGACCTTTGGGTTCTCAGGCCGGCACCTTATCCACTGTGCTACCAGCCAGGGCTTCATTTGACTTTTTTGTTTTATTTTTTTAGGGATCCATGTTTGTTTGTTTTTTATTTTGTGTGTGTGTGTGTGTTTAAATTTTACTATTGTTGTATTACATCCATCCCCTTTTTGCTCCCCTCTGTCCCCCTCCCCACCCACCCATTCCCCTCAAAGTCAATTCCACCTGTTGTCCATGTCCATGGTTCCTTTATATTAGGTTCTTGTCTAAACTGCTCCCCTTCCTTGCCTCTTCTCCCCCCTCCCCCCAACCCCTTTCCCGCTTCCCCCTGACCACTGAAGGCCTATTCACTGTATTGATATATTTGGTTCTGTTTTGCTTGTTGTCAGTTTTGTTCATTATTGTCCTGAAATGGGTGAGATCATATGGTATTTGTCCTTCACTGACTGGCTTATTTCACTAAGCATAATACTCTCCAGTTCCATCCATGTTGTTGCAAAGGGTAGGAGTTCCTTCTTTCTTTCTGTTATATAGAATTCCATTGTGTAAATGTACCAAAGTTTTTTGATCCAATCATCCACAGATGGGCACTTAGGCTGTTTCCAGCACTTGGCTATTGTAAATAGTGCTGCTATGAACATAGATGTACATAGGATCTTATGAATTGGTGTTTCAGGATTCTTTGGGTATAGTCCAAGTAGTGGAATCATTGGATCAAAAGGCAGTTCCATTTTTAGTTTTTTCATTTGACTTTTGATGTGGTATTCACCCATGGTAACCCAGTAATTGTTTTGGGTTTCCTACTTGACCTAGTATGACGTCTGGGTAAGTTTAATTTCAGGTCATTGTAACCCAGCCCTTTTCTCCTTGCAAGAGAATGGCCAAAACATCATTTTCCCTTATTAGGAGATGGCTTGTGAGTTTGCCTTAGGCTCCCAGTTCATGGCTGCCAGACCTCCCCTGTGTCCATCCTCTGTAGAGTATGGAAGCCGCAGTGGGATTTCACTCGGTGGAGTTCTAGAGCTGCCACTGCTTCTGCCTCGGAATCAACATGCTATTGATAAGACATCTGCTCAGCAATAGCTACTCCTGCACGGAAGAGGAAGGCACTGAGGACCACTTCCGTGACTGGTGTCAATAAAGAGTTGAAGACAAGAGGCAGTCGGGCACCCGGGTGCGCGTAGGTCTGGCCGGTACTCTCATCCTTTTCCCCGCCGGCTCAGTCTCGGGGGACATCCGTTCCTCCTGAGCCTGTGGAATGGGGAGATAATGCAGCCGCCTGCACAGCCCCACCCCGAGTCATCACAAGGAAAACCAGAAATATGTGTGAACCGGCATGGCGATTCACAGAATGGTATTTTCTTTGAACATTTATTACAACTGGGGCCCTAAAAATTACCCAAAATACCACAAAATATTGTGCAGCTTCAAAGTTTATTTTACTTACGTTCGTGGAAGAGAGAAAAGGTAGCTGACCTTTAAGAAGAACGTTACTTCATGACTCACAGCTGCCCGAGGAGCTGAGAAGGAAAACTGACATTACGTAGCCTCAGAACATTTTTGGATGTTAAATGGCATTTCCTATAATTTTGCTTTTAATGCTTTCAGCTGCTCATCGCTCTTAAAACACCTGGTGCTCTGCATGCCTTTTGAAAAGCTTTTATTTTTCTCACCCCCTTCTTTGCTGAGACCTTTCGCTGACAAACTCTTACTCATCCCGTAATGGACAACATTTCCTCCATGAAACTCCCCATGGCTCTCTAGACAGTTCATTGCAACAGGCATCGTGATGGAAATGATGTATTTTGCATCGTGTCTCCACCATAGGTTGCGAACCTCCAGCTAGGGAGACGCTGCGTTTCCTTTTGTTTTGTGTTATGTCAAGGATCTCAAGTGTACAGAGTGGAGGCAGCTACAGTGACCAGCTCATGACACTCTGAGTGATGGGTTAAGCATCCTTTCATTTTTAGTAACTGGCCTTCAGTGGCATTTAGTGTGAGGCTGGCTCAGAGCAGGACTATGAACTTGGGCACACTCAAGCTAAATGCCTGCTCACACACTTAGTCGTGTGGCTTGGGGCGATTCATATAATTCATATAACCTTTTTTAAAAAACGATTTCATTTATTACTTTTAGAGAGAGAGGTAGGGAGAGAGGCAGAGAGGGAGAGAGTCATCAATGTATGGTTGCCTTTCAATAACCTTTTTGAGCTTCTGTTTTCTCAAGTGTAAAAAAGCTCCTATTTACTAGTCTTTTATTTTTTTAAGTATTAAATGTGATATTGAAAATGAAATGCTGAAGAGGGTTTCCATGATAGGAAAACATTCCGTAAATGTTAGCTTTTTTTTTTTTTTTTAAATGGCACAAGGCTCAGCAGATCCTTGATAAATGAAAGATCCAGGAAGCTTTTTGGAATTCCAATCAAGGATAGGACTTTTTTCCCTACTCCCTCCCTCCCCCTTCCCTTGCTTCTCCTGCTTCCTTCCCCTCTTCTCATTCCTTCTCTCAACCTCTTTCTCTCCCTTGCCTTCCCACCCTCCCTCCCCTCGCTTCTTTTGCCCTGATCACAGCTGAAAGCAAGGCAAAGTTGGATCAGATGCCAAAGTCTTTTTCAAGGGAAGCCAGCTTTCAAGCTCAGGTTTACCGACTTCTTGGATGTGCTTCCCACCCCCAAGTATCAAATGACAGCATTAATCTTCTTTGCAGGTAAGGCTGGACGACTTGTTATCCAAGGTTTTCAAATGCAAAGTCAGTGGAGCAGGCACTTGACAAGTGTTAGTTCAAATTCTTCCCTAGCAGTCTTGCATAGCAGGAAGCATTATTATTCCTACTTTCCAGAGAAGGCGGTGAGGCCAGCGTCAGTGTGAGAATGAACTTCATTCCCGCCGCAGTCCTTCAGCCCTGCTTCCTCCCCTGATGAGGTGGTTTGCTTTCTCCCTGTCATCGTGGAAGATGATCACTGGCCGACAGAAACATCATCCTTGCAGCTCATGGTCCCAAAGATGGTGGAACCCTCTCCATTGAAGCGCCCAATTTCTTAACCAATTTTATGGGAGGGTGACGAATGGGCTTTGTCTTGGGCTGTTTTCATCAGCAAGCAAATCCTTTCACCCTAGAATCCCTTCTCTGCTGGCTTAGTTTAGATAGACTCCCCTCACCACGGCCCCGTCACTTAGACTGTTTCCATCACATCACTTTAAGCATTGCTGCTATTTCCCATAGGCCCTGGTCCCCCTATTTCTTCAGCTCTGTGTCGTGCCCCAAACTCTGTACATAGACTTGGGCACCTAAGGCCTGATGCCCCTGTGTGGATGTGCACGCCTGCGAGGGAAAAATGACTACGGTCCCTAAGATGCTCATGGGAATGGGATGATTGAGGAACACAGCCGCACAGTAGCCACTGTTCTAAAAGCCTAGCAGTCAGCACAGCCATGAAAATACTAGAGGCAGAGGGAGAGACATCCTCTGTAAATAATAACACTCCAGGGGCGCACTAGTAGTTTGTATGTTTAAAGACCAGCTGCGATTAACTATGGAAATGTTGGACGTTCTCTGGCTGAACTTTCTGACAGATTTTGGTTGTTAATGCTATCACGGCCTAAAGGAATCATTGACTTTTGAGTTGTTTGAATGAAGCCAATCACAAAATAAGAGAAAAATGTTGCTTCTCATCGTTTTTTTAGATTTGCTTGCTCTGTGTTAGAAAGGATAGTGGTGAGCTTTTGGTGGCCGAGGGAGCCACAGCGAGGGCAGAGACAGCAGGCCCACTACCATCCAAAACGTGGTCTGGGGAACCCTCGACCATCCAAAACACCAAGAGAACCAGCCTGCCTGGCGGTGTAGCGGGGTGCGGGCAACTTGGGCGTGGGTCATGCTGTGCGGATTGCTGATTCTTTCCCGGTGTCTTGGCTTATTCCACTAAGGAGGGCTGGAAGAAAAACAGCAGCAAACTTTAATCATTCCTTAACACTCATTTAAAATGCACAATTAAATAATTTCTTGTATATTCAGAACTGTACGACCATCACTACAATCAGCTAGAACATTTTTATCACTCCAGAAAGAAACCCTATAGCCATTAGCTGTTCCTCCCCGCTTCCCCCACTCCCACCCCCAGTCCCGGGCAACCACTAATCCACTTTCTGCCCCTATTGACTCGCCTATTCTAGATAGGTAAGATGAATAAAATCATACTGTGATTTTTTCCTGGATTATTTCATTTAGCATCATGTTTTCGAGGTTCATTCATGTTGTAGCAGGCATTAGTAGTTGATTCTTTTTATTGCTGAATGATATTCCATATACCACAATTTATTCATACATTCGTCAGTTGATGAATATTTGTGTTGTGTTCACATTGGAGCTAGTATGAATAATGCTGCTATAAACATTCATATGTAAGTTTTTGTGTCGACCTAGGTTTTCATTTCTCTTGGGTAGATGCCTAGGAGAGGAACTATGGAATCACATGGTAACTCTGTTTAACACTTGAAGAACTACCAAACCATTTTCCACAAGTACTGCACCGTTTTACATTTCCACTGGCTCTGTGTGAGTGTTCTAATTTGCCATCCTTCTTGCCAACCCTTGATCATAGCCCTCGTGGCGGGGGTGGTGTGCTATATCATTGTAGTTTTGATTCCTATTTTCCTGATGGCTGATTTTGTTGGGAAGCTTTTCCTGCACTTATTGACCATTTGCATATTTTGTTTGGACAAATGTCTCGTGGATGCATTTTTGTACATTTTTAAATTGGTTTGTCTTTTTATTATAGCATTGCAAGAATTCCTTATATTCTGTACACAAGTTCTTTATCAAATATATGATTTGTAAAGATTTTTATTTCATTATTTAGATTATATGTTCACTTTCTTGATGGTGTCCTTTGAAGCACAAGAGTTTTAAATTTTGTCGAAGTCAGTGTATCTGTTTTTTCTTTTGTTGCTTATCATTTTGGTGTCCTATCTAAGAATGCTTTGCATGACTCAGGGTTATGAAATTTTACCCCTATATTTTCTTCTAAGAGTTTTACAGTTTCACCTCTTATATTTAGGCCTATGACTGATTTGGAATTAAATTGCACTGCCAAGTGCAAAGAAAAAATGTGGGGCTCTTGGAAAAAATGATCTTGAACCTCCCCAGGGCCACAGCTGAGCATTCGGCCAAGGGCAGACCCCCTTGGGCGGGAGCCCTGTGCACAGGTCATATGCGCACGAAGCCCACCCTGGGTGGGCTTCACCTAAGTCTGAGCATTTCTAGGTCACACCTGCTGCACAGCATCAGTCTTTAATCAAAATCACACATCTGCAGGTGCTTCCTAAACAGTTAAATTTCCACCACGACCTGTTGATCAGAGGGCTGCTACCTTTCAGGATTGAGTGTGTAGCTAGGTGTCTCCGATATGAAATCTCTGGCCGTGTCTTTGGAGCTGTGGTGTGATGAGCTGAATGTGATGTCGCTGTCGTTTGGGAGAGCCCTGGCTCATTGTGCAGCCACACCACCACACACTTCTTGATGGCAGCACTGACACCCCATGGCGACGCATTCCTTCTTGTGTTTGTCCCAGGCTCTTGAGGAGCTGTCTGACACAGGGCCCTCCAGCTCAGGACCCCGCAAGTCAGATGGGCTGTGGCCGTAGAGTGAACGGCTTGTTGGGAGTTACTCTGGGAGAAAGCCACGTCTGCTTCAAGTGGGCACCGAGCGGGTTCAGGGTGCATTGCGAGGCGTCCGTGGTGACCAGATGGCCGTTTCAGTAGCCTTGCCGCCTTCCTGAAGCTTTTGTGTGTATGCGTGTTTCTGTTAGAAAACAGAGCATGTTTGGGTTCCCAGTTTAGAATTCCTTCTCAGGGAGTTCAAAGATTTCGGGCTTCCACATCTCAGCAGGCTCCTGTTTTTGTTTCTTTGGGCTCTCGGAGGGCTAGAGCTCCATGTCACTTTGCTCTCAGAGGAATTTTGTTGTTTGTGAAGAATATTCTTGATAACTAGCATCTTTGGAATCTAAGAAAATGAGAAAATAAGTACAAGTGAGCACTAGCTCTGAAGAACTCTCGACCCCTCAAATCTTCCTGGCTTCAAATTTCATTTATTTAGGGTTTTTTCATGCTTTGTCAGGCATAATTTATCTGCAGATGAAGATACCAATCTTACAGCGTACAGCTTCATGAATTTTGAGAAACACATACACCCATGGCCTGGATTAGTATGGAAAACACCTCCATCGCCCCAGAAAGCTTCCTTATGTTTTCTTCCAGTTGGTTCCCCTGCCCAGTGGCAACTACCATTCTGATTTCTATCCGAATAGACTAGTGTTGCTTGCTTTTGCAATCCCTATAAAATGGGCTCAAACTGTATGTACTCCCATGTGTCTTTTAGTTAACACATGCTTCGGATATCTGTCTGTGTTGTGGACATCAATAGTTTGTTCCTTTGTCACTCAGTAGTTTTCCATTGTATGAACGCAGCACATTTTGTTTCTTTATTTTCCTGTTGATGGATGTGTGGGTAGTTTCTAGTCTTAGGCTGTAGCAGATAAAGCTTCTATGACATCCTCGTGCAAATTTCTATGTGGACATATGTATTAATTTCTCCTGGGTATAAAGGTAGGAGTGGGATTGTTGGGTCATAGAAAGGTTGTTTATTTAACTGCCGCAACATTCCCCACTATTGTACAAGAGTTCTAATTGTTTTATATCCATGCCAATACTTGGTCTTGCGGGTCCTTATAACGTTAGTCATACTGGTGGCTAAGGGGAGATGAGGCCGCTGCACATGGTGCTGACCTGGGTAGAGTTAGGAGCAATCACTAGATGGTGAGGGTACACACTGGGGCATGAAGAACCAGCGTTGAGTCCAAACAAACAGAAGTGTGGCAAGTCTGGCCCATTGGGAAGCAGAGGTGGGTTTCCAAGAATACGAGACATGGGGCCACCTTAGGAGAAAGGGGACTTGTCCACACTCGGTCTAGCAGCCAGGCAGGCCTGTCACCTCCACAGCTCTGTGCGCTCTAGCTGTCTGGTGTCTCCCCATTTCTTCCCCTAACCCTCTTCCAGCATTCCACACCTCTTACCCAGACAGCTGACTTCCTCTTCTCATGGTACCCCAGCCATTTTCCACAGAGCCACTAAATTCTCTTTTGGAAACGTCAATCACAAGTCGCTGTATGATCTGGCCCTGCCCACCCATTGTAAGTCACCATGCTCCTTGCAGTAACCTTCTGTGAGCCTTCAGTTCGGAGGCATTCCTCCTCCTCATTCTCCACCCAGCACCCAGTTTTATTTCATGGTCTGTATCACTTCGCACTGCCTGAAATTATTGTTTGTTTGAGTGGTTCTCAGTGTGGAGCAATTTTGCCTCCTAGGTACATTTGGCAGTGTCTGGAGATGTTTGGCGTTGTCACAACTTGAGAGTGGGAAGCTAGGAGTTCTAGTGGGTGGAGGCCACCAGGGACGCTGCTAAACACCCTCCAACGCCCAGGACAGCCCCCAAACAAAGACTTGTCTGGTCTCAAATATCAGCAGTGTCCATTTAAAATTTTTCTTTGATCCAGTAAATTTCCAGAAGACTGTTGTTTCTTTTTTATTTTCAGATGTGAGAGGGTTGTTCTTAGTTTTTGGTTATTTTACCATTGTATTTAAAAATAGTGATTTTTACTTTGTGAATTTATGATAAGCTGGCCTTTTTATTTTGGAGTAAATTCTAGAAAAGTTGCAAAAACGGTGCAGAGAATTTCTGTATATGTCGTCTCCAGATTCTATGCCTTCTGATGTTATCTTTTTACATTTCTTTCTTTAATCTACTTTCTTATCCTCTGGTGGGCCAAACCCTTTCAAGAGGCCCGGCTGTAAGTTTTTAATTTAGTATGAATAGAGAATATTCTAAGTAATTCCCACCATATCCACCAGGGATATGTTCCAAGCACTGCAGTGGATGCCCGAACCTGCGACAGTGCCAAATCCTATGTATGCTGTTTTTTTTCTACCCATATATATCTATGATAAGGGTTAATTTAACATCAGGTACAGTAAGAGAGCGACAATAACTCTCTCAAATAACAAAATAGAAGAATTGAAATTGTATACTGTAATAAAAGTTACATGAAAGTGACATTTTTTCAGTAAAATAAGGGTTACTTGAATCCAAGGGCTGCGAGGCTATGACAGTGGATCTGATAACCAAGATGACGAATGGGCGGGGAGCGCCATGTCATGTGCACGTGCTGGACGAAGGGATGATTCGTGTCCCAGGTGGAATGGAGCAGGATGGTGTGACATTTTTGTCACACAACTCGGAATGGGGTGCGATTTGAAATGAACCGTTGGTTTCTGGAATTTTCCATGTAATATTCCCGACTGTGGTTGACGGTGGGTAAGTGAAACTGGGGAATGCGAACCCACAGATGAGGGAACCACTGCATAGGCAAATGGCAAGAAAGAAAGATACAGCCAAGGAGATAGTTGTCAGATAACTTCACACAATGAAAATGCACAGCTTCTTTCTCAAGACTTACTAATAATTTCAAGGTGGTGACAGCAGCATATTAAACCAATTGTGGGGCTGTTTGCAGTGCAAAGCCCTGGTGACTGCCTGGGTCCCACACTCATGACACAAGTCCTTGCTGTTGCTACCAATGTTTCAGTCCCCCTGAATACCTAGGGAGTCAAGGGAGAGTCTTCCGCACGACCGGACCAGATCTGCTCCTCCGTGAGCTTTTCTCGAAGCTCACTCGGTCAGAAGCTTTGCAGCTTCCTGCCTCCCAGGTCTCAGCTGAAAGGCTCTGAGGTGAAGACAGTGGTATCAGCTGCCCTGGAATGGCAGTGGGCTAATTCTAAAATAACATCCACATTAGCTCACACAGGCTGATATTTTCTTTGCTGAAGATCAGGCAAATGGAGTGTTTGTTTTGAGTGCTTTCCAGTCATACAAGTAGCCAAGAATGCTTGGGCTCTTGGAAATAATACCTTAAGCCCAGAGGCTGTGGGTGAATATATTTTTAAAACCAGCCTTACTCATGTAACTTATCCAAATGGGGCGCTTTCACAAGGGAACCCATCAGCCAGTCATTTCTGATGATATCACAAAAGTACCTCTGAGGAAATGGACTAAGAAGCTCTTGGTAAACTGGGACTTTGAAAGTATCTGGGAACTAGCCGGTGGAAATTGGTTAAACTTCATCATTTACTTTCCAGCCTTCAGCAGCGTTCTGTTTTGAAATTGGAGGGCACGGTGTCCACTTGTAATATTTGGTCAGCTGAGCTAGCAAGTGGCTGTGTTCCCAGTTCTACCTACAGAGCGAGCCACACGCCTCTGGAGAGGCCTAGCCTCACATCTGTACCCCTGTCCTGTTTCTCATGTAGAATAAAGGTATCCTGGATGTGGGGCTGCCCCTCCCGTTTCTACAGTGTCGGCATCAGCCTCTGTATGGACCACAATCCCATCAGATACAGAAATGCACCTGTCTCTGTCTCCTGTCCCTTGTGACACAGCGGGTACCCCCCTAGCTTCTGGGAGTTGACGTCCACTGAGGGCAGATGGGTAGATGGGACCTCTGAGAATGACAGTGGGTGAGTCTTTTGTTTCATTCCCTTTTCTGTAAGTACGTGCCCTGTGCGTGCAGCGGGTGCGCAGAACTAAGACTTTACCTCCTGCCACCCTTGGACGTTCGTTCCTGGCCTGCAAAGAGGTGACTTGCTCCAAGTTTGGGTCTGCGTTTGAGTGGCTTAGGTTTGCTAGATGTCAGCAAGGCATATGAGGCAAGAGACTGCTTAGGAAACTGTCCCAGCATTCTATGGAGAGGATATGAGCATAAATTAAGTGTTATATTTGTAATTAAATATATCATTTATACAACTAAATAAATTACTTAAAATACAAAGCCTGCGCTTAAAATTTACATATATTATGTACACACAAGTAGATAGACAAACATCTATGAACATATAATACACGTGGACATCAACATCATACCCTAGAACTTCAAAGTACAGTGCTGCTGAAGGTTGAAGGATGACGGCATGTTCAGCCCACCACCTCCAAGGGTGATACTCTGCCCTCTCCCACCAGCTGTGGTTTCCCCCATTTCTGTATTTTACACAAGTGGAACCATACGATCCCTGCTCTTTTGTGTCCGGTTCTTCCTGGTGTCCTCACGTTTGTCAGCCCACCCGCAATGCTGTGTTCGTCCCTAATCTGTTTCTTGCTGCTCCACCACAGTTCACCCTTTGTGGACACCACAGGGTGCCATGCAGCCGGTGTGTGCTGGCCAGCTGCAGGGTGGGAAATTTTCCTCCTCTGGCTAGAGGGAGGGGCGTCCCCCTTACCGCCAGGGTGTAGCCCGTTACAGTTCCAGGTTTATGGGAAGGACTGTCCTATTCAATTTGCTTCAGTCCCCTGGATCCTGTGAGAACAGGAAAGCTAGGATTTAGGTTCACCAGCTTCAGCAGTTGCCTCCCAGGCAAGCCCTGGCTGTCAGGCTGCAGCACCCTCTGATTATTATGAGATCTAAGTGTGCCTTACTTTCCTTCCTACTCATGCATGTCTTTAGTAGTCTTAACATGTTATCCAGCATTCCCAGTTATTTCCCATGAAAGGTTGGATACTTATTCCACCTGACGATATGGCACATATTTGTGAGACCAATGTGTCTGTTATAAAATGGATAAAAGTGAGGTGCACTAACATTTCTCTTCCCCATGTTCTTTCTCCGCTTACATGCAGACACCAAAGAGATGGTATATATATATATATATATTTACTGAAGTTGTTTTCCTCTTCTGGTTTTGTTTGTGGAGCTTAGAGATGTTCATTCCAAAGGTTTAGACTCCTGTCTGTTTCATATTTTCCTTGACAAGTGACTTTGGGTAACTCATGGAAAAATATTGTCAAAGAGCTGATGTTTACACATTTTGAGGCAGGTAGGTCAAAGATGGTAGTATACGAGACAGGAATGAAAGAAAGCATCTGTTATAAAAAGAGCTGTGTGGTGGTGGCCATTGAAGAAGCCCGGAGAAATTACTCTGTAGGTTTGGGGAAGCTCATTTCATTTCGAGCGGATCGGGAAAATCTCCGTACAGGATGGGAGCTGGGCAGGGCCTTGGAGGCCGGGCACTGCTGAGCCCTCCTCACGGGGGAAAAAAGGGGGAAGGCGAACTTACCCTGTGATCTCAGGTAAGAGCATGTAACTGAGTTGTGTGGGAGATCACATGTCAAGATTTCTAGACCTTTGCTGTTCGACATGGCAGCTGTTGACCAATGTGGCTGATGAACTGATTTTAATTTTATGTAATTATAATGAAGTGAAATGTAAACTTTACTAAAGAAAACTGATACTATGTTCAGAAAACGTTCAAACATGTTTGGTATAAACTGGGTATATAAACCTACTTTTTCAACTCTGTATTTTATGAAACCTACCTACACCCACACCATCCAGGGCATCCCAATTAAGGATTTCTGATAAAAATGTAGTGTCCCAAGATAGGCTACAGCTGTGTAATGTATCTTATTAATAAGCATTTTCATATTGATTGAGTGTTGAAATAATTATATTTTGGATATTTGGGTTAAATAAAATACATAGTTAAAATAAATTTCCCCATAGTTAAAATAAACTTCCCTTATCTACCTTTTTAACCTGGCTACCAAAATTACATTTTGTACATTTGAAGTTACGTTTGTGGCTTACATCATATTTCTACTGAGCAGAATGTCTCTAGAGAGGAGAAGGTTGGGAATGTGTGCAAGTTGCTTAATTCCTCTGAGTCCAAGTTTCTCATCTTCCTTCTTTGGTTCTTCTCTTCATATAAGTACGAGGAAGGAGAAATCAGATCTGGATGCAAAGCCCATGTAAACCTGGTAACAATTGGCTCAATAACTGGGTGCTACTATTCCTGGCCAGATGGCTCAGTTGACTGTCATCCTGTATACCAGGGGTTGTGGGATTGATTCCCAGTCAGGGCACATACCTAGGTTGAGGGTTCGATTCCTGGTCAGGGCACATACCTAGGTTGCAGGTTCCATCCCCGATTGGGGTGCATATAGGAGGCAACCATTTGATGTTTGTATCTTTCTCTCTCCCTCCCTCTCTCCCCCTTCCCTCCCTTGCTTTTTCTCTCTAAAATCAAGAAACATATCCTCAAGTGAGGATTAAAATAAGAGCGAGATAAAAAAAGAAAGAGAACCAAATTTTGCAGAAGAGGGGGAAACAATAAGACTACCTGATTTCCTAAGATCTGTAATAGCTTAAATAGTTAGAAGCATCAAAAATGTGATCAGTGCATCACAAAGGCTGACAAGCAGGAGTGAGACAGCTGAAGGAAGAGGGCAGCTGAGCAGTGAGCTTGGTGGAACTGGGATGGCTCTGGGCTTGAAAGGCAGTTTTTTTAAATTAAATTGTATTGTTGTTGCATTACATGCATCCCCTTTTTCCTCCCCTCTGTGCCCTGCCCCACTCACCCACTGAAAGGCAGTTTCGACTTGCCATGAAGAGACTCGGGGAGGGTGGGAAGCCGGCTGACTACCGTGCCCCTTGTTCCTGTCTGCAGGACGTCCCTTCCGCACCAGCTGTTAATGCGGTGGGAAGACGTGAAGGTAAATTGTCCATAAATGTTGGTCTTGCTTTGCACGTAAGGGCTGTTGTTGTCAAGAGAAGCCATCTCTCTAAAGGTGGGTCTCAGGAAATTCTGATGAAATATCGAAGAAAACATTGGATACGGAGAGGGCTAAACTGGTGAAGGAAAGGATTGGCAAATTGCCGGAAAGAAGGGAAAGAAGGAGAATTGTGCTGAAATTTGTTCATTTTTGTAAACAGGCAGGAGCGTGCGGTGCCATTCCCCCGGTCATTATAGTCGAGGAAGAATTGTCCGAGTCTCTTGGCCTTTGGGTATATTATGCGTGCCCCTTGTTTACTGTGATTTACTTTCGACGTTCCTGTCTGTGTGCCTAAGACCATCAGGAAATTTTATCACATGAACTTAAAATGCTGAACAACAACAGAAAGAGCTCGGAAAGAAACATTTGAATTGAAAGCAATTCCGTTTGTTTTATAATGAAGAGGAATAAGCCAGCTGTGCTTACCTGAACTGTAAAGCCATAGTTTTGTTAATACCCCTTTTTGGGGGGAAGCCACCATGGTCTGTCTCTGATCTCCAAGAGGCCGTGTTTTTGCTCTCTCAAGGTGGAATTCCTTTTACACTTAACATGTCAGATTTTGCTGCCCTTATATCATAAAACTCCAAATAATGAATAATGATAGCTTAAAGTGTGGGAGGTTATTGTTTTCTTTAAAGGAGGCTGAGCTGGTGACCCCACCTTTACCTGGGACCCAGGCCCTTCAGTGTCCTTCCTTCAAGTCCCCAGCACCTGTGCTCCTCAGGGCCACTTCACAGTGTAAGGTCCCCACTACTCTGATGGCACCGTGGCACCACAGCCCAGGCAGGACAGGAAGGAGCAGGATGGGTGCGTTTCGGGGAGGGCTCTCGAAAGGCTTGCCCAACAGGAGAAGAACTTTCCAGAATTCAAGCCCTGGGCAAGGGCCGCACGTGTGAGGAGCGCTGGTGAGCTGTGGGGCTGGGCCAGTGCTGTTTTCGCTCTGCCCTGTTTCTACCGTCTGCTGAGACAAGCATCCGTTTTCTCAGGGCGCAAAGCACGGCTAAGGAGGAAGCCAACAGCAGTCAAATAATAACAGCTAACCTTTGAGCTTGCTTTCTGTGCGCCGGGAGCTGTTTGAAACATTTCCTATTTCATCTTCACAACAAGCCTATGAGGTAAGGCAAGAGCATCATCAATAAAATACACAACGTTTAAAAAAAAAGACAACTGAGACACTGCTGGTGAAGCCACTCGTTCAGGGCTGCTCAGCTAGGAGGAGAGGAAGTGGGACCTCAGCCCGAACAGCAGCCACAGAGCCCACAGCCTCCCCACTGCGCCACACCCCTCCCTTCTCTGTATTGCCCCCAGGTAGCTAAGAGTCCGTAGGGGCGCTTTGCCTCAATTTAACTTTTAGTGGCAATGCCAGCAAGTCCAACAGAAAACTTGGACAAGGGGATCGATAGTCAACTCCCAGAGGAGGGGGAAGGGTGGGTGGGGAGAGATGATTATTAAGCGTATGAAGGGTTACTCAAACTCATCTGTTACTAGAGAAATGAAAATGAAAACAACCATGAAATATCACTTCAAATTCAACATATTGTCAGAGGAGCAGAAAAGGCTTGAAATGCTGGGGAGCACTGGGGACCTGGGACCCTTCAGGAAATGGACCGGCGCAGCCACCCTGAAGCCAGTCTTGTAAGTTGAAGGCCCACCACTGTGTTTTGTGGTGACAGAGTGGCAGGCCACCCAGTGCGCATCGGTGAGGGAGAGGTAAGCTAAGTGTGGCGGATGTACTGTGAAACAGGATGTCACATGTTAGAAGCCACAGGCTGGATGTACGCACAGGCAGCAACATGGATAGATGATTTTTAGAAAGGGCTCATTTCCTTTTCTGTTATTCATTAATTGATCCTTTGTCCCAAAAGCTCATTCCTTCAGGGAGCCTCTCAGTTGTAGAACTCGCAATTCCTATGCCGATCCAATGATCATAAGGGGCGGAAGAATTGAGGACCCAGTGAAAACAATGACCTCCCTGAAATACACCAAAGGCCGTCAATCATCCACTCCTCCTGCTGGCCTTGTGCCCCCTGCTTCAGCCGGTTAGTGCTTGTTTACCGATGCCACCAACCCAACTGAAACTTCTCCGACGCCTTGTTGGGTCCATGCTCTTCCTTTTGGTCTGCCCAGCACCCAGTGCTCACCCCCGTGTTGGTGACCCTCATCGTGTTATACTGAGATTACCTGTTTCCTCTTGTCACCTTTCCCATGGGACTATGGGGTCAGGGCCAGGTCTCCGTCTTCTACCCCAGCTCCCTGCCCAGTGACTGGATCGCAGAGAGTGGTCAGTAGGTGTTTTCTGAGCAAAAGCATGAACACGTGAATGAAGGATGAGTAAATGAAGGAAGGAACGAGTGAATGGGTTGCCCAGCTAGAAGCTAGTGAGAAGTCTAGTTTACTTACAATGAATGAGTCCCGCTTCGCCTGACATAGGTGGAATTTTCTCTATCCTTCACTTCTCACCACTCTGCTAGTTCATTTCCTGACCCTGGAGCTCTACTCAGGGTCTTCGGGCACTGTATTAGCTGGATCCCAGTCGAAGGCCACGCTGTCCCCAAAACCAGACGACTCCGAACACTCAGCTCAGCTCAGCTTGCTTAGGAACACTGGCTGTGGGAGTCGGGCAGAGACAAACCCCACGGAACAGTCGCTTGCTCCGAGTTTGGAGCCGTGACATTTTCTGAGCTACGTGCACTCCCGTGGGAACGCAGTCACGGAGGGGAAGGCAGTGTGGAATCAATACTTAAATAATAAATAGTAACTGTGCCTCCCCCAGCTCTCTTCACTCGGCCCAGCCACATCCTTCCCAGAGCACCGGGTCGAAGTCCTGACAAACGTATTTCTGCTGCATAAACCCCGCCGTGGCGCCACCTTCCCCTCTTCTCCGCTGCTGCGGGTGCTGCGGTGCTGAACTGGATGCAGGGGGAGAGACACGCACCCTCGCGCCGGGGAGACGCAGAACGGGCGGTCACGCAGTGGAGAGGCGGCTGCTCACGGCTCAGGCTGCGGCAGACTGCCCTCAAGCATGGGGCACACAGAAGGGGGTGGGAGGAGATGCTCCCCTGCCTTCAAAGGCTTCACCGCATTTGCAAAGCCACTTCCATCCGCCACGCAGCTGGTAGTTAGGAAGAGAACTCAGTGTAGAGTCTTTGCTACACAATGTGATGCATAGGAATCCCATCCCGTACCGCCTTTACTCGGGGGAATGGTTGCTTTCTAAGGCTTGGGAGATCAGAATGCTGTCTCAAAAAGTTCAGTGGGCCAATTTGGAATGAATTTGTTGTAATGATTTTATTTATTATTTCCAGAGAGAGAGGAAGGAAGGGAGGCAGAGAAACATCCGTGTATGGTTGCCTTTCGCCTGCCTCCAGCCATGGACCTGGCTGGAGACCTGGCTTGCAACCTGGTTATGTGCCCTGGCTGGGGATTGAACCAGCCACCTTTGGGTTCGCAGGCCGGTCGGTGCCTTATCCCCTGTGCCACCAGCCAGGAATACCAATTTGGAATGAATTTTTAAACCTAACATGGATGTTTTTCTTTCTTGATTGAGTCATTAAAGTGACAGAGTTGCTGCTATGTTCTCCTTGACAAGAACTGAACTAAAATCAGAAAGTGTTTTCTCAGGCCTGGGAAGGAGGAAACACCGTACAAAGGAAGCAGAAGGTCATTCTCCCACATCACCTCAAGGGTTAATGTTAATTTGGGACAAACACAATTTGATTTTTTAAAAAAGATTTTATTTATTATTTCCAGAGAGAGAGAGGAAGGGAGAGAGTCAGAGAGGGAGAGAGACATCACTGTATGGGTTGCCTTTCACCTGCCTCCAGCCACAGACCTGGCTGGAGTCCTGACTTGCAACCTGGTTATGAGCCCTGGCTGGGAATCGAACCAGAAACTTTTGGGTTTGCAGGCTGGCACCTTATCCACTGTGCTACCAGCCAGGGCTGATTTTTTTTTTTTTTTTTTAATGGAAAGAGCACTGATGTGAGTGGAGGAGAGATGGGGCAGGTGTTTGATTCAGATGCAACTGAGCTCAGTTCCCATCCTTTGGCCTTAAATCTTAGAGAGAAGTAGACGTGGGTGATTTTTCAAGTTGGACTTTTTTTTTTTTTAAACCACTTTTAAAAGCACGAGAAGAAAATGTGCAACCCACCATGTATTCAAAGTCCCGTGGTTTCTTTCATGTCTTATAAATAAAAGATTTCTACAGAAATATGGAAAATATCCGTGCCCTAAATTAGGTAAGCAGGTCTGCTTTCATTTCCTTCCCTACAAGTTGGCAACTGGGTAAAAGAAAATATTTTGACTTCCAGAGAGGCTGCTGTCCCTCTCCTGGGCTGCGGGCGGTCTGCAGGGCGTCCTGTCGGGCTGGTCCTGGTCAGGCCTGCTCTCTTTCTCCTTGACAGGGGCGCCTGCTTTCTTGCTGCAGGGACTCGCAACTCCGGTCACTTCTTTCGGCCCCCCTTAGCCTCCACGATAGGAATGGGGTCTCCTTGATCATGCTGTGCTGAGCTGTCCTGCGCACAGGAAAAACTGTGTGCTTCATCGTCCCTAAGAGATGTTCCCAAAGATGGCTGTGATGCGTAAGAAGAAATCTGGACCACGGAGAGCCCAGGGCAAGAAAGTACAGCGAGGCCGGTCTGTCATCCCCACCACTGCACCCATTCAGTCCTTCAGTGAACAAGGCTTCTCTGAGCTTCTACTCCATGCCCAACAAATGAGGCACTGAGGGTACAGAAGTGAAAAATACAGACGCCTCCTGCATTCGGAGAGTTAATAGTTTATGAGGTGTCACTGATCTCTCTGTCTGTCTGTCTCACTCTCTCCCTCCTTCTTTCCCCTGACCCCCATCTCATGGAAGGACACACGTGTATTTTTTCAGGAACTTTCTAACCAAGTGGGTGCCACTACTAATGTGCCAGTTTCAAAGATAAGGTAGCGACAAGGAGATTCTGCAGCTTAAAAATCATGACAAAATAATACATGACTGGTCAGTCAGGTAGAGATTCTGACTGTCCTAAGCCAAAGGTAGAAACAAAAATACAAGGGAGAAATCACTGATTCCCCCTCTTTTAAAAACAGTTTTATGGAGGTATAACTTATATAGCATGAAGTTCATTCATTGAAGTGAGCAATTCAATTCTGCTCATTAAATTTATACAATTGTGTCACCACAATTCAGTCAGGAACATTTACATCACCCTAATAATAACCTTCATGCTCATTACTAGTCATCGCCCCTCACCTCCACCTCCGGCAACAACTAATCTACTTGGTTTCCAGAGATTTGTCTCTTCTGGACATCTTACATGAAGGAATCATATAACACATGCTCTTTTTTTCCCCCTCTAGCTTCTTCTTCCTCCACTTCCCATAAGTTCTGAGGTTCATTCCATTGCAGCATATGTCAGCACTTCATTCCCCTCATTGATTAGTAGAATTCCATTGTACGGCTATGCCCCATCGGTTGGTGAACATTTGGATTGTTTTTGTCTTTTGTCTGTTGTGGATAACGCTGCTGTGAGCATTTTCGTTCCAGTCTTTGAAAAGACGTGTTTTTGTTGATCACATAAATACCTAGAGGTAGGATTGCTGGGTGAAAGGAAGATATTTAAATAAGATATTTATAACAAAGTAAGTCACTTAAGAGCAAGAAGGTTTAATCTGGAGTTATGCCCCAGTCATTACTTCTAGTCATGGAATATGGGATAAGCTTCCATCTGCAGATCTGAAAGTACATGTTCAAAACCCTTTTCTTTCCTTAGCAATTGGATGAACTTGGGGCAAATGCCCGATACGTCAGTCAAGACGCTTTATTTGACTCTGACCTCCCTCACTAACTTGCTGTATGACCGTGAACAATGAACTGATTTGTCTGTGCCTAAGTTTCATGATCTTGAAAGAGGATGGTACCTCCCTCAAAGATAGTGTCTATGTCAAAGAGCTGCTCTGAAACTCAATTTAGTGAACGTATGAGAAGCCAAAATAGTGCTTGGCACGTCATAAATAGTTGCTGTGTTTATTTTATTGTTATTGTCAATGTTGTTTAATTTGATTAAAAACCACTATAAAGATGGCTAGTGGAAGATATCTAGTGTGCACTAAAATATATTTATGCCTGTGCCTAGAGCACTCTTTCCCCAAATATCATGCTCCAACTGCCTCCTCTCCTTCTAATGTTTTCTCTAATCTCAGTTTCTCATTAAAAACCCTGACCCCTTATCTGATACCACAAACTGCTGCCCCACCCCATGGCCTTCCTCCTCATGCCTTCTGACTCTGCTGTACTTACCATTTTTTCTAGCACTTACTACCATCTAACATCCTAAATAATTGTGTATTTTACTTCTCATTTATTATCCATTTCTCCTTTCTAGAATTTAAGCTCCACTTGGACAGGAATCTTTATTTTGTTTGCTGATATACCCCAGCCCCTTAGAGCAATGCTTAGCATGCAAACAACACTCAGTAATATACTTGTGGAATGAAAGAACTGGATGCCCGTGGTACGAGCTTTGTGGATAGATTATGGCGTGTAATTCTTGCAACAAGACCGTGAGATGTATATATGTATGTGTGTGTGTGTGTGTGTGTGTGTGTGTGTGAGAGAGAGAGAGAGAGAGAGAGAGAGAGAGAGAGAGAGAGAGGCATGTATGCAGATGTTACCACCACCACACATAGGTTAGTTGGAACAACTCCCAAACGTACCCTTTTAGCCGTAGGCTGCCCTATACAGCAGCCGTAGGACGGGTGGGGTTTAAGGAAAAATAAAGGTAGCCCTGGCTGGTGTGGCTCACAGGCGTATTTCCGAAGGATGAGCTCATTCCCTGGCCTGCAGCCATGCCCAAGTCCTCACTGGATCTATCGCAGAAGGTTGGACTCCACCAAGCTTAGGGTTAGCTTGTTAACTATAGCCAGGACCTCAGGGGACTCAGGATTTGGGGCATCATGGTACATCTGTGGATCAGGAACAACCCTATTCAGGAGAATAATTTGTTTTCCGACCAAGATGTTTAAAGCATGACTTCCTTCCATTTTTGAGACCATGTCTACACCTCGCAAAGTAAAGATGTCAGTTGTGGACACGGAAAATTCAGCACGAGTTTGTTCCTTTGCTCTGTCTGACTTGGCATGGGCTTTCAAAACCAGACTCTGAGAGCAGGGACTGAGTGCAGGTAGCTTATGTATTTATCTGGCCCCAGGAGCACAGTGAAGAAGTAAGGAGGTGACAGGGAAAGGAGGAGAGCTAATAAATAGTGTGTTAATGAGCTGATTACTGCCCTGGGAGCCTGGGGCTCAGTTCTGGGGGAGGCTCTGTAGCGCAGGCCTCAAATGTCCCAGGGCTTGATCAAGCAGAGGTAGCATCCTCTGGGGTCTTTTGGGCCCCAACAGCTCTGCACTTTCTCACTTTCTGTCTTCCCTGAACAGCAGAGCCCCGTGTCCTGAGGCCAGAGGGTGTCCTAAGGCGGCACGGGGAGCCTTCTGAATGTGGGGGAGTGGCGCTGAAAGACCATGCCTATGATCGAGCCTCTCACACTTCATATGTTTGGTGATTTGGTGAGCAGGGGCAAACACCTCGGTTTTGAAAATCTTTTTTTTTTTTTTAAGCATTTTTTATTTAACAAATTTTTATTTATTATTTCCAGAGAGAGAGAGAGAGAGGAAGGGAGAGAGGTAGAGAGGGAGAGAGATATCCATGTATCACCTGCCTCCAGCTACAGACCTGGCTGGAGACCTGGCTTGCAACCTGGTTCTGTGCCCTGGCTGGGAATCGAACCAGCGACCTTTGGGTTCACAGGCCGGTGAATATCTTTAAAAAAAAAACACTTATATAATCAACATTTCCTCTAGAGGAAAGGGTGCTATTTTGCTGTTCAGTATAATGCAGATAGAATCTCCCTTGGCACAGAGCTCCAGCAGGCTGACTGCCTATTATAAAAATTCGGTTCCCTAAACATAGGGCTCCTCACCTGCACTGCGGTTCATCATGTGTGCAGGTGCCAGCAGGCTCTCTGTAGGTCACCTGGTGGGAGCTGGGGCAGACGTTGCTTGCTCCGGCTGCTGCTGTTGCTGTGAGGACCTGCCCTGTGTCTGTGACTCAGGTTCTCATGTCTCCTGCCAACACCCACGGAAGTGTGGCGGAAAGATTTGTTAGCTTACAAGTAGGGTGAAATCTCAGGCCTGTCTAGTTTCTTGAGGGTCATCAAGGTGAATCTAGGGGATATGGATGACATTCTAATTGTGACGACAGCATGCTGTGCTGCTCTCTATTGATGGAGGTATTAGCCTGATAGCACCAAGTCTCTCTTTCATCCTGTGTGTTTGCTTGAGCCTCAGAGCCAAACATTGTCTTCCTCGAAGTAGTACTAGTCCCCCTTTTAGGATAACTACAACAAAGTAATAATATTGGGAGAAATCTATGTGTATGCAAAAATATATTGCCTATTGAATGCTCATGTATTTCATTTTTCTAAGGCAAGACACCTTGGCTATTTTGCATAGAATACATTCACTAATTAGTAAACATCATAATTATTATTTTTTCTGAATTATGTCGATCATACTGGGAAATTACCACTATTACCTTTTGTAACCATGGTTTTATCTTGCTCCAGTATTAGATGAGTGCTCACTTGTTCTGTAAATTCAAAGGAGAGTCATCTTCTGTGCCACTGGTTAAATGGACTGGGTGACTGAAGTTTTTTATTCTAAGGTGCCAGGTCCTTCTATATCCAAATTCTATAAATAGGTGAGTCTAGCTAAATTCCATCCTGTTTCAAAGTTTTCTTCATCTATTTTGTCACTTTTGCTTCATTCTCTCTTTTTTTAAGATTTTACTTATTATTTTTAGAGAGAGAGACATCAGTGTATGGTTGCCTTTCACCTGCCTCCAGCTAAGGACCTGGCTGGAGGCTTGATTTGCAACTTGGTTACATGTCCTGACTGGGGGATCGAACCAGCAACCCCTGGGTTCGCAGGGGTCTATCCACTGAGCCACACGAGCCAGGGCTACCTTTATTTTTCCTTAAAGAAAATCTTAGTCACTCTTGAAGCTTTTCTTATTAACTTGGATAACAAGTAGTCAGTTGTGATTCTGGTTGGAATTGTATCAAACATAAAGATATTGGGGAAAATTGACATCTTTACTAATATTTTGTCTTTATATGCAGGAACATGGTATTTCTCACCATTTATTTGGGACTTCTTTAGTGGCTTTCAGTAATTGAAAATGTATAATTTTCTACATAAATAAAGGTCTTGCATATTTTGATATTTTTTTTCTTGAGTACATTGCATATTATTTTGCAATTACAAATGGCAATTAAAAAAAAAAAAAGATTTTATTTCATTATTCCCAGAAAGAGGGGAAGGGAGAGAGGCACAGAGGGAAAGAGACATCAATGTATGATTGCTTTTCACTGCCTCCAGCCACAGACCTGACTGGAGACCTGGCTTGCAACCTGGTTATGTTGCCCTGGCTGGGAATCGAACCTGTGACCTTTGGGTTCACAGGCCGGCGCCTTATCCACTGTGCTACCAGCCAGGGCTTACAAATGGCAATTTTTAATATTACAGTTTATGACTGCTGGCTGCAAGTTTATTGAAATGTAATTTGCTTTTTCATTTTGAAATTAGTGCAGCCACCTTGCTAAGCCTTTTTTTAATTTTAATCACTTATCTGCAGTTATATTTTTTATGGATTATGATGACAGGCTGGAATTTTCAGACACTTTTACATATATTATGCTTTTTGATTCTTCCATAGCAAGCATTGTTAGCCCCATCTTAAAAATGAGATAAAAGACCCAAAGATTTTAAGTAACCTGCCATAGGTACCAAGTGACTGAAGTGGAAGAATCTGGTCTCCTATCCTCTTATTTCAATATAATACAAAGCCTCCTGAAATCACTCACCAGGAAAAAGAGATGAAAGTTACAATCAGAAGAAAGGTCACAGGTAGTGAAGGTATATGGAAAAGAGGAAGATAATTTCCTTCAGTTGCCATGTGAACATTGAAATATCATGAATTGGCCAAGTCTTGATTTATTGACCATAGGGACTTACAAACTCCTTTTCTTTCCTTTCTATTTTTTCATTTTGCATGGTTTAATATCATTGCTGCATTTATCAATTTTCACACTTCAGTTTTGTCCCAGGACCGCTGAGGTAATGACGTCCTTGGTTGCATTTACACGGCCAGGGCGAGACCAGGCAGCTGCCGCTGCACATGGTCACCTCGTAAGTGGTAGACGCTGGTACCGCTAACTGTTCTGCCTCTCCCAGCGCTTTGGAGAATAACAAAGATGTCACCAGCCAGTCTAGCCATGTTTATATCATCGTAACCATTATTCCAAGTGGAATGTCACCATTTCTTCTTTTGTTTCCACTCTGCCGCATCTGCAGAAGTACTTGCGAGTTTGGATTCTGTACGGGTATATCCCATTTCTTCCTGTGGTTATTTTCAAGGGGACTGGAAAGCCAGTGAAGGAATTTCCATTCGGTAAATATAGGAATTTCTTCCACTGCCTTGGAGAATATGTTTCCTCTCCAATGACAAGGAAATATATTGGAATCTGCTCACTGAATAATAAGGAAAGAGTCCAGGAAAACTCATGAAAGATTAAGTGTTGTTTGCCATGTTTATAAATGAAGCTCTGGCACCTGTCCAGGTTGTGCTTGAAAAAAATGTGTTTTGTTAGAAAGCCAAACAGGTTCCCTGCCAAGGTGGTACAATACTGGTCCATAGTCTGCAGTAACTCCAGCCAGGAGGCCCAGCTGAAACGAGGGGTATGTACTGAGTAACAGACATTTTGTCCAGTTCGTGGCCTGTGCCATGAAGCCCCTCGCAGGCCAGGTGCTCTCAGAAATGCCCACCGTGCAGCAGGGCCTTCTTAACCCCCCGGCTGAAGCATGTGTGCCACCTGGAAGAGGAGAGTGAGACTTTGTCAGTCGCGCCCGCAGCGGTCACTCACACCAGGCCGGGCTGGCCGGCTGTCGGGTCCGTGTGCAGAACACGCCATCAGCCTACGCACCCGAGACCCGAAAACCACCACCCTCGGTGCTTGCCAGCGCGGCGCCGGTCGGACACTGGCTCTAGGAGATACTCCAGTGGGTTCTAATGTTGGAAAGAAAGACATTCCTCTTAGCCAGCTGCTTCCTTCAGAAAAGAAAGGATTACTTCGGGGGCAGCAAATTAGGCATCCTTCCTCTCTTTCTGTACTCTGAGCGCTTTAGGGAAAGTATTTCGGAGCTGGTATTTTACAAGTACGATTTCATCGGAAAGGAGTTCCATCACAGAAGGTTCCACAAGGACCCACTCAGTTCAGAAGTGAGCCTCCCTCTGAGACCGACCCCTTTTTTATTTTCGGGGACAGCAAGAGCCCAAGCCCAGGAAAGATGGAAAATCATACTTGAAGTGCAAACAACTACAGGACGTAGCCCAGGAAAACCCATGATTAAAGCAGGTTAAAACCGAATCATGACCAAAAGTGAGAGTTGATGAACATGGGCTACACGCTACTTTGCCTGCTCTTCCTTTCGAAACATGGGGACAAAAATGCGACTGGCAGGCCTTCACGGGCCTTGCTGAGTAATGATGTGCCCTCAGAGGCTGCAGCATGTCACGCCACTCACGTGTGTGTTCGTTTTGGAAGGGTCAAAAGTGCTGCTGGCACCGCTAGAGGCCATTTTTTAAATCTTGTTTTGCAATGATAGGTCACGCTCAATGTTATTTTATATGAGTTTCAGGTGCACAGCATAGTGGTTAGATAATTATTCAGTACTTCACAGTGTCGCCCTGGTGTTTCCAGTACCCGCTTGGCACCGTACACCGTTATTGCAATATTATCGACCATATTCTTCATGCTGTATTTTCTATCCCCTTGACTCTTTTGTAACTGCCAAACTGTACTCCTTAGTTCCCTAGCTTTTTTTTACCTTTTATACTCAATCCCTCAACCTCCTCCCCTCTGGCTACTGTCAGTCTGTTGTTCTCTGAGTCTACAAGCTTGTCTCAATTGTATTTCTTTGTTTATTCAACCAGAAGTCATTTTGAAATAACTCAAGTAATTTACTCGAATGACTTGGAAATAATCAAATATTTAATACCCAGAAATACTGTTTAGTGTCTTTTTCTTCTCCACCCACCCTCCATCCTTAGGCACTGTAATCGGATCCAGGCTGCTTTCAAGTGCTCAAAAGCTCCAGAACCACTTTTGTGGGACCAAGTCTCCCTTGGAAGCCAGGGTAGGTGCAGACTGAAGCTGGACAAGCCAGGGCATCTTTGGTATGCTAGGGAAGACAGTATTTAAGAGCATTCTTAAAAATTTGTAATATCAAAAACAACAACAACAACAAAAACTTAGCCTATCCTACATAAAATTTTAGCAAATAAAGTTAATCATCCCAAATGAAACTGTGGTTTGCTCATTCCTAGGTTCTGGATCATTCAAATGTATCTGATTATTTCTGAATTTTCAAAACCGACACTAGTGTTACCTTTTTGTGAATAGGGGATTTTTTAATAAAAGATTTTATTCATTATTTTCAGAGAGAAGGGCAGGGAGGGAGGAAGAAAGGGAGAAAAGCATCCATGTAAGGTTGCCTTACACCTGCCTCCAGCCAAGGACCTGGCTAGAGACCTGGCTTGCAACCTGGGTATGTGCCCTGTCCAAGGATCGAACCAATGATCTTTGGGTTCACAGTCCAGTTCCTATCCTCTGAGCCACCAGCCAGGGCCTGAATAGGGGTTTTTATAAATTCTAATGTAAGGGTGCTACGAGGTCAACCTTTCAGAGCCTACTAGGGAGGAGCAGTTTTGTTAACCTTGGCTTTCGACAACTTTGCAAGGCTAAGGAAGATTGTAGAATTCATTTATCTTCAACTTGGCTTTCCTTTGCTATTAATCTCATTTCACTAAGTGAGAATCCTGCCCGTAGTAGACAAGGCCCCAGGTGACATGGCCACAGAGAGCAAGTCTTTTGTGCAAATGCTTGCTTCTGTGAGAAATTTCCTTAGAATACAACTCTAAGGAACGAATATGCCTCTTGTATGAATTGACTGTTGAAATTTTAATGGTTGGGAAATGTTAATTATTTGTTTGTTGAGAAGCATAAGTTCTTCAGTGGTCTTATTCTGAATGGAAGAAGTTAGGAGAAAACACGAAACAGCATGAATCAGGACAGCTGGGTCTGCCACTTGGAGTGACCTTACGAGACACAAGCGCTCCATGAGTTTCTAGGTATTTCTCTGATTACATTGTGTGTATGAGGCTGTAACCTACACAACCAAACCTTATGTAAGTGTTAAACATGATTATTCTCTCCTGCTGAAAGCCTGGCACATAGTAGACATCCAGGAGAGATTCCTTCAATAAATGGCTGAATGAATGGCATAGGTCTTCTGGGCCCGCTGGTGAACACTTTAGAATGTCAGAGCACATCTGTACCAACTAAATCTGCCAGGATTCCGTGCTGGGTGTTGGTACACAATGGTACTTTTACTTGTTTTTCCAAATTCTTGTATGAGTTCCTTTTGTTATCCTTTGCTTTTCATCTTTTTAAGTGTTGCTCATAAAAGGCTCCTCAATTTAGCAGACGTTTATTAAACCCTTATTAAATGCCACAGAGGGGCATCTCTGCATTCTAGGAGTCTCCAGTCCAGCAGTGCAGTCACCCATGTGAAAGGATGTCCCTGCACAGGGCAGGTTATGACCAGGTGCTCTGGGGTCATGTGGAAGAGTCAGGGAGGTGACACCGGTGCAGGGTGCAGAAGGCACTGGGGATAGAGGTACCAGCAAAAATGGAGAAGACAGTACAGACTAGTGGGGTTGCGAGTCACTGGAAATTTGCTCGCCAGAACATGTACTTGAGTTCCCAGATTCTGAACTGAAGTCAGCAAAATCTACCAAGAGCCACCAGGGTTGGTGTTATCCTGGGAAATATTTGCTAAGTATGAAGCCCCCATTCAGCGAGGGGAACCCCATCTTAAAATGCTCATCGTCACTTATAACTGGAGTTTTTATTTCTTGAGTTGGAACATGGGAGTGTCCAGATTCCTCTGTGAAAGCAATGGGAAAGTCAGATGCCACCAGGAGCCTGCACTGTGAACTCAGGGTGGTAGGAAATGCGCCGCTGCTTTGTTGCTATGGCTACGAGTGTTTCTGCTTCTCGCTTCAGCATAGGCCCTACTGATAACATTTCCTCTTGGGGTAATTGAAAAATAATTGAGAAAGAAACAGAAGCAGTATCTTGTGGTTTGGCCATGCATTTAACAGCGGAAGGATACTCCTGCCACCACTGAAAGTATCAGAGTCAAGTTCTGGAAGGAGTGACTATTGGTGACGATTCTTCCCTGAGGCTCGTGTGCAGACATTGGCTTTAAGAAAACATCCTGCCATGCTCAGGACAGGCCCCAGCCACACACGTCTCTAGTGCCGGGGCTGAGAGACTCTGCTTTCGACCATGAATGTCATGGTTTTGGAATGGCTAGCATTCAGGAAGTAACAAGGCCAGCGTATGAATGTGAGGCCATGAAATGGATTTCTTCAGGGTGAGTTTTCAGCGACTTCTCAGGGGACTGTCAGAGAGGCCCTGCCTTGGAAGGACGTGGCCTGTTGAGGCTGGAGAGGCTCAGGTGCTTGATTCCAGAAATACATTCCCTTCGTCTCACACTGCGCTGCTTGTTGAGACTTTCACGTAGGTAGCAGAGCACATGGAAACGACACATTCGTTGTTCTTTGAACACCGTATGCTGACATGGCTGCGGGGGCCCCAGTTGTTTTCCAGGGAGTTTCGCTCTTGCCCTTCTCATCAACCCAGGATCCAATACACAGGCGGTGGCAGAAGACACGCACGCACGCACGCGCACACACGCGCGCACACACGCGCGCACACACACACATGTTCTTTGCTTTCAAAAGGGTATTTCGAGTGTAAATGATTGACCAGGCTCTCTGCAAATATCAACCACACATCAGCCCACTTCGTCTTCTGGAAAACGCCCCCTTGAAGGAGTAAGGTCTAGCTGCCTGGTTTTTGTTATCAGGTGTCTGTTGTGGTGACAAGTGTGAGGACTTACAGCCCTGGAATGTGCTCACTCACCAGCCATTGCTGTCAGGATGAATGCCTCATCTGCCGCAGGGCAATAATGTCATACCTGTGTAAGCATCCTTATCCCAGTGGCACTGGGGAAGGTCATAGCCTGTCGTTTCTTTTTGCAAACCAAGACTTTCCAGACCTGTCAGTCCACGAGCATCTTCTCACATATCTTCCCAAGGCATCTGTGGCCGCTGATGGCAGTCAGGTACAGTTTGTCCCGGAATGCCTTCAAAGCCTCTGACTTTTGTATCAATTCCCTGGGCCTTTGTTACCGCACCTCCTGCCCTGCGCAGATCCTGGGCTCTCGGGTCCAATGTAGACACAGGCAGGTGTGGTTCTGACAGGCTCGATCAGGGGAGGAGAACAGTGTGGGACGCCAACCAGGAGCTTTAGTCCAAAGGAGAGCCCTTAGCGGGGCAAGGGTCGCCCCAAAAGCGAGCTGTCAGAAGAGGCTTCGCAACAGGAAAAAGAAAAAAGTAAGAAAATGTGGATGTATATTACATAGAAGACATGCTATCTTTCTTATTTGCTGTTACAAAATATGTGCTTGTTTGTGGGTGTATAGTGTATAGATTTTATGAGCAATTTATGTTTTAAATAGCAACCAACTGGTAGTTGCTGCGAGTGAAGATCAATTTGGGATGGAAGTTACCAACTACTAAACTATATGACTCATGTACACATAGGCAATATAGATTCTCATATTAGCATTTAAATTAGATGAGATTCTTTAGACCTTCAGTGGGCTGGGGGGAGGGGGCAGGAGGAGGTGAAGAAGGGGAGCAGTTTAGTCAAGGAACTAGCATGGAAGAACCATGGACATGGACAACGAGTGGGACTGACTTTGCGGGGGAGTGGTTGGGTGGGGAAGGGGACAGAGGGGAGCAAAAAGGGGATGGATGTAAAACTTCAACAATACAATTAAATTTAAAAAAGAAATGAAACATAAAAGATAAAAAAATTAGATGAGATTCTTTTCAAATAGATAATGGAAATAGATATTTATAGCAATGAAGCCTCCAAACTGGGGATGCTTGGGAAAGTGTATGAATGCTACGTAAACTTCATTATTCAAATGTGCACATACCTAATCTCTACCTCAACAGACTCTTAAATAGGTCCGCGGTTAGGTTAGGACCACATAGGAAGTAAAGCGCAAGGTCAAAAAATAGCTAGACTGCGATTCTACAAAATTATTTAAATCCTAGGTTTTTGTAAACCTCAAATTAGTAGATTTCATAATTTCTACTCTGTAGGGGCCAGCTGAGCACGGCCAGTGCCATGATTTCTGAAGGCTTCAACTTGTAAAACACATGTAGAGGAAAAACAGCGTATTGAAAGAAGTACGTGGCCAAAAAAAAAAAAATCTCTTTTTGTACTGTAGTGCCTGACTTAAATCTTGGTTGCTGATGCATCTATTTCAAAGAGGCATTCACTTCAAAGTCTATCTCAGTAAACACATCCCCCAGCACATGGCTGGGTAAAGGGCCAGTCTGCCTCATCCCATGAGGCTCCTTTGTTTTAGCTCTCTGGTTGATTTTAATAACTGACCTTTTGGGCTACTTGTTTGTTTTCCTGTGCTTTAAATCCCTGCTTTTATGTTTTAAATCCACCCATAAAGAGCAAGCCCATAAAACCCTTAGGACCCCACCCTCTACCCCAATAAAAGCAGAACCCCAGGCCTGTGTTCTCATCTCTTCTTCCTCTCCCCCTCCTGCCTCCTCCCTCCCCTCCTCCCCTCCCTCCCTTCCTTCCCCTCCCCCTCCCACTCCCTCTCCCTTCTACCTGCATGCTGCTGTGTGGGCCCAGGTGTGCTGTGTAATTTCCAGGCCTTGTAAGTAATAAACCTGCATCTTTTCACAGTTTCCCAATGGTTACTCCTGCAGGGCATATTGCAGTCACAATAAGAACCACAAGAGTGGTCCAGGCACACCCTTGGGGCTTCTGATAGGCTGAAACCAGTACAAAACAATGCTTGCGCAATTTTTTTCCAGTGCACTCAATACACAACTGGAGGGAGTTGGGGTGGTCCCGTAAGTCGGAGTGAACTTGGCAGAATCACAGCAAGAAGGCAAAGGAAGGGCGATAGAAGTTTCTGTAGCTGACGCCGAATCCGGCTGGATAAGGAAGATGCAGAGGTCAAGACAGGGCTGACCAACTGGGATGAAATCAGGGGAGGCGGAACGATTGGAGGCAGTGTTCAAAGGCTGCAGTATCAGAAGTTGAATATTGTCAAGTCGGGCAGTTAGGGTGAACACGTGAGAAAGGGTGGCTGGATTGGCTTGGAAGTAGTGCCATGCAGTTGAGGTGGAAGGCCTAAGTGTGGAGAAACACACCCACCCCTAGCACATGCCCTTCTTCTGGAAGTTGCCTTGGTTTTGCCAGTTTCCTTGACATAAGGGCTATCTTGTGACCTTAAATGATTCAGCGCAGCTGTGTTCTATACAGTAGATCTGTTTCCATTATTTCAAACACTCACCACACCAAGTCAACAACTTTCACCCTTGCATGGGGAAAGGTACACACCAGCCAAATTCTTTATGTCAATTGCGAATAATTTATGCAAATTTTAATGCTTCAAGCTAATACTTCTCCGGATGAGCATCCTTGAGAAACACCTTGCTTGCTAGAACCGTGTGTTCTTGACTTGTGATTGTTTGCATGTTCTGTTGCAAAATCTATAGATAACATTCTTTCTTGAAGATGATTCATATGCATAAATATCTCTCTGTAAAAGTATCCACATGGAAGAGGCCAGGGACCTAAAGGCAGAGAGTGAATAATTTTGGTTTTTCAGCCTAGAAAGTCTCTGTCATACCACTTGACCTTGCCTGTGGAGGCCCAAAGCAGGCATAGATAATATGTCAATGAACTTTATTTACAAAAAGCAGCAATGGACTGGATTTAGCTCATGGGCTGTAATTTGCTCACTTCTGATCTAAATTAAAAAAAAAAAAAAGGACTCCAATAACCTATGTAATCTTATGGGAAAGTCTCAAGTTCATATTTGCATTGGCTTAACTTTTCAATTTTGAATTTTAAAAACATTTTTATTAAATCTTTTAAAATTGTTATTCTATTACAGTTGTATCAATTTTCCCCCCTTTGCCCTCCTCCGCCCATCCCCCACCCTACTGCCACAATTAATTCCCACCCTGTTAGACATGTCCATGTGTCATTCATATATGTTCTTTGTCTAGTCTCTTTCCCTTCTTTCCACCATTATACCCCTGCCACCCTCCTGTGGTCACTGCCAGTCTGTTCCTTGTTTCCATGCCTCTGGTTCTATTGTGCTCATTTGTTTGTTTTGTTTACAACTTTCCTGTATTAGGTGAGATCATATGGTATTTGTCTTTCACTGACTGGCTCGTTTCACTTAGCATAATACTCTCCAGTTCCATCCATGCTGTTGTGAAAGGTAGAAGCTCCTTCTTTCTGCTGCCGTGTAGGATTCCATGGTGTAAATGTACCACAGTTTTTTGATTCATTCATCCACTGATGGGCACTTTGGCTGTTTCTAGCACTGCTATAGACATAGGGGAGCATAGGTTCTTCTGACTTGTGATTTGGGATTACCATAGTTTGTTATGATATGGTAACAAACCATATGGAATGGAGCAACTTGTAAATGATAATGACACCTGGAGGATTCTAACTGCAGATGGGCTTGTGGAAACTTGATAGGTCATTGAAGTATGATGTAGACAGTCATTAGATTGTCATCTTAGCTTACTTCCTTGAACTCTCAAGCATGTCCTCCCTGGTCTTGAAGAAATATGGGTATCTGACGTTGATTGTGGGGTCCTTGCTTTCACCCAGGCAACCCTCAGGCCCAAGTGGAAGAGTGTAATGCTGCTGTTTGTCGTACTGATAGTTGTGCTCTACAGTTTTTCCTTATGGAAATTCAGTGTCTTCTAGGAAAACTAACATTGCACTGGAAATCAGTTCCCAGCTTTTAGAGATTCCTCATTAGCAAGCACCTGGAGTTTTCTTTTTGTATAGTAAAATATGGCTTGACCAAAAATAACTCTCACAAAATGTTAAGACACAGTGTTTCTCTTGTGATTGAGAAGACAAATTTAAGTAGGAGGATGCCTCTCCACAAATAAATAAACATCCCTTAAAATGTCAATCAGAATTACACAGGTTCATTGTCCCCTTAAAGCATTTAAATATTTGCTATTAAGGCGTATTAAATACTTACTACCAAGGTCTCCACTCTCTGAGATGATACATTATTTTTTTTAATTGGGGCCCAGAAGGGGGGCTGTTTTTGATTAGTCATTCTTTTTTCTTTAAGTATTAATCTTTTTAGTATCATGTATATTTTAAATTTTACTCAATCAAATTTCTTGGGGTGACATTTGTTCTCAAAACCATGTAGGTGTCAAGTGTACTGCTCAACAAAACATCATCTGTGTGCTGTGTTGTGCGCTCACCACCCAAAGTCAAGTCCCTTTCCACCACCATTTAGCACCATTTAGCCCTCCTTAGCCCACCTCCACCTCCCCTACCCCTCTGTCCTCCGGCTATCGCCACACGGTTGTCTGTGTAGCTGTGTTTTGTGTGTACCCCTCACCATGCTTAACTCCTTCACCTTCTTTCCCAGCCCCTCAACCCACCTCCCCCTGACAGCTGTCAGTCTGTTCCATGTATCCAGGCCTCTCTTCCTATTTTGTTTATCAGTTTATTTTGTTCATTAGATTCCACATATAAGTGAGATCATATGGGAATTATTTTTCTCTGATTGGCTTATTTCATTGAGCATAATGTTCTCCATGCCCGTCTGTGCTGTCACAGAGGGAAGATGTCCTTTTTTTTTTCTTCTTTTTTACAGCTGAGTAGTATTCCGTTGTGTAAGCGTCCCACAACTTTTTGATCCACTCATTTACTGATGGGCACTTGGGCTGTCTCCAGATCTTGGCTATTGTAAATAATGCTGCTACAAACATAGGGGTGTCCATGTTCTTTGAAATTATAGTGTTTCAGTTTTCTTCGGATATATTCTGAGAAGTGGGATTGCTGAAGCGTAAGACAGTTGCATTTTAAATTTTGTTGATGAAACTCCATAGTGTTCTCCAAGGTGGCTGCACCAGTCTGCATTCCCACCCGAGTATGATCCCACTATTCCCATTTTGCTGAGAGTTTTTAAAAAAAATCGTAAATGGGTGCTGGACTTTAACTTTCATTTTTCATTTCATTTATGTGATATATCATATTTATTGATTTCCGAATATTATAACAGCCTTGCATCCCCAAAAGATCATGGTGTATGATCTTTTTACTGTATTGTTGGGTCTGATTTGCTAATATTTTGTTGAGGGTTTTAGTATCTATGTTTTATCAGGGATGTTGGCCTGTACTTTTCTTTCTTTGTAGTGTCTTTATCTGGTTTGGAATTAGGATAATTCTGGCCTCGTAAAAAGAGCTTGGAAATCTTCCCTCCTGTTGAAATTTTTGGAATAGTTTGAGGAGGATAGGAGTTAGTTCTTCTTTAAAATGTTTGGTGGCCCTGGCTGGTAGCACAGTGGATAAGGTGCCGACCTGTGAACCCAAAGGTCACAGGTCACAGGTTCGATTCCCCAGCCAGGGTACATAACCAGGTTGCAAACCAGGTCTCCAGTCAGGTCTGTGGCTGGAGGCAGGTGAAAGGCAACCATACATTGATGTCTCTCTCCCTCTCTGCCTCTCTCCCTTCCCCTCTTTCTGGAAATAATGCAATAAAATCTTTAAAAAATAAAAATAAAAATAAAATAAAATAAAAATGTTTGGTGAAAAAAGTCACTGGTTTGGTGCCCAGTCAGGGCACATGTCTGGGTTGTGGGCCAGGTCCCCAGTTGGGGACACACAAGAGGCAACCACACATTCATCTTTCTCTCCCTTTCTTTCTCCCTTCCTCCCCTCTCTCTAAAAATAAGTAAATAAAATCTGAAAAAAAAAATGTTTGGTGACACTAGCCTGTGAAGCCAACCAGTTCAGGACTTTTGTGTGCCTGGAGGTTTTCATTACTGCTTCCATTTCATTAGTTGTAATTGGTTTATTGAGATTTCCCGATTCTTTCTGATTCCGTTTTAGAAGATATGTTTCTAGAAATTTATCCATTTCACTCAGGTTGTCCAATTTGTTGGCATACGTTGCTCATAATATCTTGATACGATGTTTTGTATTCACTTCTTGTGGCTGCGTCTACTGGGCCTGAGTGCATGTAAGGGCCAATCTGTGTCCGACTGTCGCCACCCCTGCCCAGCTGGTGCAGGTCTATGAAAGGCCCAAGACTCCCTGAGGTCGCCTCCACCGCCAGCCACTCCATCTTCCCGCGGATGGTCTGCTCTTCCTTCAGAGGCTTCCAAAGAAGGACTGTGGCTGCGACCCACAGATGTTGCCACCAGTTGTGAGCTCAGTAGGGTAGGGCAGCTGGGGTGGCCGAGAAGGGATCATGTGTCCCTCCAAGGGAGCCCCACGGTCAGCAGGCAGTGAGGGAACATGGCCTCTCCTCCAGGCCACACCACTCAGTCGGCCACAGTGTCCAAGTCTAGCTGTCCCGTAAGGACCTGCTCCAGTTTCAGGCCGGGTGCAGCCATTGTCCCCTCTGCAGGAGCAGGCTCAGCAGGGCCAAGCCACTGGGACTTGAGGTGACACATCCGGGGGGACTCCCTTGGGGTGGTGCTGGCAAACCTGTGGGATGGGGCAGGCACCTCTGGGGGCGCTGTGCAGCAAGGCCATCTGCGCCAGACCAGCTCCAGCCCTTTGTGGCACCCTGACCCCACTGCGGGCCAAACCCAGCAGGGTGTGGCCACAGGTGGCGAAAGGCAGCAGGTGTCTAGCGGGCTGGGGCTGGGGTGCCACCGCGCCCTGGGGTAAGGAAGAGGGGTACCTCTTCCACGGCCGTGCAGTTCAGCCACCCCTGAGTCTCCGCCAAGAGCTGCTCCAGAGAAAGGACACCCTGGAGGCCTGTTGGCAGCCAGCAGCCCCTCCGCAGAGCCGTGTCACCAGCAGCTGGCGGGCCAGGCGGCGCTGCGGGCTGCATCTGGAACAACGGGAGTGGGTCCCCCTGGAAAGGAGGAGTCTGCGTCTCTAGTAGACCCCCTTCTCTCCCGGCAGACTGCCCCCCCCCCCCATGCTGTGTTTCTGTGGCTCTGGGCTTGGGGACCCCCACGTGGGGGCCAGTCCTTGCCCCGTCTCCACCCTTCTTCCCAGTCCCTGCGTGGCTCCTTCCACAACCCCGGCGGTAAAATTTCAGGGCGGCCAGCCTTCCGCCGGGTATTGGGGCGACGCTCTATAGTTAGCTGTCATCTAGCTGTCATCTAGCTGGGCGCAGGGAGGAGGCAGTGTGGCCTCCACCTACACAGCAGCCCGTTGGAGGCCTCTGCTCAGTGCTTCTTTGGGGTTAAATGTGTGCACACTGGTAGGACAGAAAAGGAACGGAATGTCAACTTTTTGCCAGTAGCTCTTCTGGCTGAAAGAAAAAAAATTCTTTTTGTTTTTCCTTTTTAGTGTGAGTCACATGGAGAATTTATCTGAGGAGAGGCATTGAAAGGGGAGAAAAAGCCTCCTCCCATCCATGTTGGTCCTATTCCCATTGGCACATGGGCACCAGGTAGCAGCACTGGTTGGTTTTTTCTTTTTAAAGCATAATGACCAAAGTGTTCGTTTGGAGCAGGTCCAGGTGGACCGGGCCTTCCTTAGGCCTCGTTCTGAAAGATGCTATCAGACAGCATGATCTGCCCACCTTTCTCACCATACACACAGAAATTCTCATCGGAGTGGTCAGCTGGGCCAACTTCCGGGAAAGATGCCTGAACAGATTCTTTTTTCCCAGGTTGTAGAGGGAAAACCAAGACACAGGACAATTCATGAAGATGATTAACTTCTGGATGAAAGCAATTACATTTACAGTTTATTTCGACCTGTTACTTGAATATGTAACGAAAGTTTGATCCTGCCCCTGTTCCCTCTGCATGAAGCAACTGGTGACCCCTGAGCGTGGCAAGATGAAAAGTGAACGCCACCCAACCTGTGGCTGGAGCCCGCTTGTGCACCATTTGTTGGGCACGGCAGGGAGGGCACGAGCCTGAAGGTCAGCTGGTGTGCTTTGGAACAGGCAGGCCCCATCCTAGGTGCTGCCCTCGCTTCTGCTCACCGTAATTCAAGTGTCCTAACCTGGGCATTCTCGGTATTTGGGGACAGCTGAGGGTTCATTCTGAGGGCTGTCCTGGGCAGTGTAGGATGCTTGGCAGCATCCCTGGCTTCTACCTACCAGATGCCAGTTGTACCCTCCCACTTCTCCCTCCTTACATCCTCCCCATCATGACAGAATGTTGCCCAGATGTAATTATTAAGTAGGTCTACCCTAAAGAGTGTCCACGTAGGGATAAGATTATCCAGCTTCCTTGAAATTTTGCCATTTGGGCTTTCAAGGAAGAGTAAGAGGTTTAAGGGCTCCTACGATCTCAAAAGGCATTTTTTCCTTGGTGGAGGTTTTTGAATCTTTCTTGTCCGGTTTTAGGAGCCTGGAAGTTTAAGCATTTCATGCCCATATGGATTGCATAGTAAAGTCTTGACAAATTCAGTTTTTGACCAATCAAGCAGAGTGAGCTCAGACAACAGGGAATAGAACAGTGCTTTTGAAAGAAGGTCCTTTTCCCAATAGAAACAGAGTTTAAAGTTCTAAGCCAGAAGGAGTTACTTCTGAGTTTATAATGGCTTTTCTATTGGCTTTTACAATCGCACTATTACTGGGATCAGACTTCCTGCTTGGAAAACTGCTCTGCAAAACATACTCCAGACAGAAGAGAATGACTTTAGAACAGATTGGGCTACAATAGAAGAGGGTTGAAGAAATCAGAGGTGGTTTAAAAAGCAATCTTTCCTTTGGTCTTAAGAATAGGAAAAGATCTTTTTCTCCTTCAGTACATGCTGTCTCTTGTAGACAGACTGCCTGCTGAAACCTTGCATGGATGTTAGGGTCATGTGGTTCCTGGCCTGCACCTTTGCTAATAAAGCATACACAAAAATCTCTAGGTGGTCATATGCACTGTAGCCTGTAGTAAGAATCATCCTCCCACCTGAGCATATGAAGGTGCAATTTTCAGCCCATAATGAAGGGAAAATAACGCGCTCTCATTTTGCCTATGTGAGACCAGGCCATCTAAAAGGTCAATGTTACTGTGGTTATCGGCAACGCAGCACCAGCTGAGATTTGCTTTTTAAAGTAATGCAAAGTAATGAAATCTATATGAGGTGTTGGATGCAAATCTCCCTTTCTTCCCAAACTTTTCCCTTCTACCAGCCTCCTAGAACCTCTGTCTTCTCTTTCACATTGATAAAACCCTCTATGTCAAACGCTAGAGGGCCAAAGTTGCACCTCTCAACAGGGAAAAAAAAAAGAGGTCAGGTAGATGGCTTCACGTACCAAAAATTCCTTCCCCTCATCTCTTTATCTTCACTAAGTGATGTTTCCACTCTGGGCACATCGGCATGAAAATTGTAAAGGATATCATTTCTGACACTTTAATTAGGGTTGTGCTTTTATCTTCATTTGGATTTCAGTCGTTTTTCAGGTATAGCCTGGGTCTTGTTGCTTTTCCATCCTAGCCGACTCTAGAAATATGATAGAAGTATCTGTTTTAAAATCGTTGGATTATATTTTCGAAATTGTATTTCATCCTTTCAAACCCTACAGGGTGCTCTCTTAGGATACAGTGCTTTGGTGGGGGGAGCTTGGCTCTCTGCAGCTGTGGGGGACAAGAGTGTTCACTTCGGCAAAGGCACCAACTTGGGTACCGTTCCACTTGTATATGATTTCAATAAGGAGTCTCCCTCCCACAGACACACAGAAGAGGAAAGGAATATATGTCTCCTTAATCATAGAAACCTACCAGTGCCTTTTTCCGCCAGTTTCCTATTAAAATGTTTGCACTGTGAGACAACCACGCTAGGGCTACACCACAGGCCTGGCCCCTTGTTTGAGGCTGTGTTTGCATTCTAGTGTCAGGAACCAACGGAATGCATTTTATGTTTCCAGCCTTTTGTGCTAGACTGCATCCGCCCTGATGCTGTGCATCTAGGTGGTGCCGGTCCCAGCCAGCGCCCGACAAGGACCAGGGGCTGAGGCTGGGCTCCGGTGGGTTAACCCCTGGGCATATCCATGCCCCTGGGCTTCCTGGCTACTAAGTGAAAAGGCTGCCAAGTCAGCTTAATGTGAAATTTATGCGTCCTGAAAAAGCAATTTGGAAGAAGGGCTTTTTTGTTTCTTTGTTTTTGTTTTTGTTTTTCATTTCCGTTTAGTCTTAACTATGTGAAGCTGCAAAGAGGTGCTGGAGGCTTGGGGGGCCAGTGTGTGCGGGGCTGTCTGCCTCAGTGGCACCTTTCAACTCTGGCTGGCTGCCAGGTCTCATGTAGGAGGCTGGCTGAGATGTGTGTTCTGCTCCAAAACAGCAACTTTAGATTTTAGAAAGGATTAAGGTATTGTTCCTGAAAAGCCAGAAATGGAGGCACATTTTAAAGAAGCAGATCAGAAGAAGTAACCAGGTCTTGTTCAAGAATCAGCCAGATCTTTGGCCAATACATTGAACTGAATCTGTTCCCTCCCATGGGTGCAAATGAGGAGCTCTAAGTGAAAGAATAGTACTATATGCTAAAAATGAATAAAAAGAATGGAATAATCTAAGTATTAGAGCAATTGATGGCCATGCTTTTACAAAGATACTGCTAAAAACTCAATTTGGGCAATTGAACAATTGTAAATAGATATTCAATCCAAAATTTATGGTACATACATGAGATGTACTACTTTTCTTATCCCATCATTATTCAAAATCTTTAATTTAAAAATAGAGCATCATTTTATGTATCTTACTGAGACTATATATGTGTGATGTGTGTTGTGTATATATGTATATGTATAAATAGTTATGTATAAATATGTACATATATGTACATGTGTGTATATATATACATATATACATTTGAATACATATGTGTAGACATTCATGACATTTACAAAATTATCACCCTCCAAAAGAAAGAAAAGAAACTGGCAAGAGATGAGAAGGAGCTGAACCCGATGGGTTATAAGAATCTCAGATTTAGATTATTTTGATGCAGACTCCCAGGTCAGGTAGCTCCTCAAAGGACAATTTCTTAGAAGAATAAATCTAAATATCAGTTTAGGAGAAAGCACAGAAAAGTGCGCCACTCACGTTTTTTGCAGAAGTTAAGGTCTGGCCCTCGCAGGCCTGGTGACACCCGGTGGGCAGCTCGCCCCCCGCTGTGTTTGGCTCACTGCTGCTTCCCAGGGCCTCCTGCTCAGGGAAGTGACTCCACTTGGCAGTCCCAGGCGGAGAGTGGAGGTGGGGATGTGCACCGGGGGCACAAGGACAGCGGTGCCATTGCTAGGCCGTTGCAGCCCTCAGTTAAGTGGGCTCCCTGCTCTGGGGAGCAGGGCATTTGGAGAACCTGGTCTTAGGAGGAGCAAGTTGCTCTGCTTCTCAGTGGCCCCTGAGTGTCAAAGCATCCAGAAGTTAGGCCTTGGTGTCTGACTCCTCAAGCCCGTGTGGACCAACATGCCCCTGAGAAGCTCCTGTCCTCACGTGCCTCGTGGTCATGCGGGGTTTCCTTCTGGAGGGCCCTTGAAGAGATCTACTCTGTAATCTAGAATGTCAGCCCTGAGGTTGCACAGCATCCCTGTGATTTCCTGTGGACTTTCCTTTTATAGAGACGTGGTTTATTCTCTCCTAAGGGCAAGGATTATGATCTTAGCACCTTTGCTTTTCAATACCGCATGATAGTGACCTGATGGTAATTGTGAGCCACCTGCAACATTCAACATCGGGCCTAAGAGTCCAGGCTGGGCCCAAAGAAAGGACCCTGTTGACCAGATCACCAGGTGGCTCTGAGCAGCAGTCACTGCCATTGCACTTGATGGCAGTTCAGGGTCTTAGTAGACGTGCCAGTGCTGTGACCACCCGGTGCTGATGGCTCGCATCTCCTGGAATCGTGTTGAATAGCTGCATGTACAGCCGTTCCTTTCTGGGAGTGAAAAGGTGTCCATGACAGCCTGTGTTTGAGGAAGACAGTGTTTCAGGAGCAAACAGACAAGGCGAGTGCCCCAGCAGAGGCACCACCACAAGGCTAGCAGAGCCTTTGGGTGGCGCGGGCGTCTATAAGTTTGCAGAAATCCGGAGAGGCCAGTGGGCATTACCCAGGCAAAGGAGAAATGGAAGGGGTGGGGGAGGAAGGTGATGATGCGAAGGTGGAAAAGGTGGTACAGAAGGAGGGAGTTCACCCCTTAAAACCACAACAGCAGTGGCAACAACAAAGCCCTGCTGGTGTGCAATGTGTGACCCAGAATTTCGAAGGGCATCTCCGCCGGGAAGAAGCCAGGAAGGCGGTGATGGCGGCATTCTGGAACGTTCAGAACATGAGCAGGATGCTATGTGCATTGTGCCAGTTGTAGAAAATGCACTGGATTTCTGAATACCTTCCAGAATCTTGACGAGTAGGAAGCTTTTACATACACACATATTTGTCTATGACCTAGTCAAAGCCTACTGTAAAGTTTATGCCATAGAAATAAATGACTCGTTCACAGTCCAAGTTGACATCCTCTGCGTGGTGTAGCATTTTGAAGGCAGAACTGCCAGACTCCAAGGGCCAGAGGTGGATATGGATGCTTTGTGGTCTTCTGCTTGTCTGGTGTCAGAGCACATGTATGTTGTAGCAAATTCTTGAGTCTGGCGCAGCTGGTGGCAGTGCCAGTCGGGTGTGGAGTGAGGTACTGGATACTGCACGGCAGCACATTTTTGAAAAGCTGGATTAAATTTTCAAGTGAAGGCACAGGGAAAGCTTTTTATTTGATGAGACTTAGAAAACAGCTAAAGGGAACTACTTTGGCAAATGATTTGGGAATAGTGAAGGCAAAGCCAACAAGGAAATGTTTCTTTTGCGTTATGATCTATATTGTTCTAGAAGAAATCGGTGTGTGTGTGCCTTCTACAGACCAAATGAGTCCTACACACATTTACCCCAGACTTCCAGAAATAACATAAATCTGTTTCTAAAAGCTCAGATGTGTGGAGCAGTGGAGTCCAATTTGGATTCTGGTTTATCTCTGGCAGTTGTGTGTCTACTTCAAGGCCATACATGAAGCACAATAATTGAGATGTTCAGAGAAATGAATATGTGAAAGATACAGCTTTTCTTTGGACTTGTAAAACTCCAAAAGGGAGTAGGTGAAAACCAAAAGTAGGGAAAAAAAATCAAATGAAATAAAGTGCTATCTTAGCTTTCTAAGTCAAGGGTATGCACGTATTTTCTGTAAAAGACCAGATATGTTAGGTTGTTGAAAGTAGCCATAAACAAATACATGTATGTGGGCATGGTGGTGCTCCAAGAAGACTATTTATGAATGCCAAAATTTGTACTTAATATAATTTGCACTTGGCATAACACATGATTTGCCTTTTGATTTTTCTTTCAAGCACGTAGATATGTAAAAACCATGGTTACTGATTCCAGTGCCCGATTTGAGGCAAACGCCTCTCCTGATTTGTTCTTTGAGAACAAACAAAACAAAACAGGGAAACAAGCAGCAACAACAAAAGCACTTGAAGTGTAACATGCTGTCTTGTAAAGTAATTAGCTGTGATTTTTCACCTTTGGTATTTTCCTGGATTTGTCTACCATGCTGTGTGCCCCTAATCCTTTCAAACGTCGGTCGTCATGCATTTATTAAGCGCTCACCCAGAACTGAAACGCTGGGGACAGACGTCAGAGGGAAAGAAAATATTAGCAGTGGAAAGTGGTACGGAAGCTCCTCTGTTTATGGCGTTTCAACTGTGCACTTCAGTAGGTACCAACGGAAGCATGCCCCGCAGCAGAGCCCTCTGGTGCTCTCCTCACCGCCGGAATAGGTTAGCTGCTTCTGGAAGTTTCTGTTTCTGCTTCCAGCGCCCCAGCTGCTTGTTCAGCTCGCCTGCTATTTACTGTCGTTCCGCCCCGCTGCTGAGGACTTCTCTGTTAGCCCCACCTTGCTGATAACCTCAGGGGACATGGAAGAGAAAAATGCTAGTAAGAAGTAGCAGAAAGGAAGGAAAAGAGGAAACAGTTTTTTCAAAGTTGAAGTAGGTTGGCCCTGGCTGGTAGCACAGTGGATAAGGTGCCAGCCTGTGAATCCAAAGGTCGCTGGTTCGATTCCCAGCCAGGGCACATACCCAGGTTGCGAGCCAGGTCTCCAGCCAGGTTCGTGGCTGGAGGCAGGTCAAAGGCAACCATACATTGATGTTTTTCTCCCTTTTTTCCTCCCTTTCTTCTCCTCTCTCTAAAAATAATAAATAAAGTATTTTTAAAAAAGTTTAAGTAGGTCAGAAAAATTGTTGCCAGCCCTTTGGCAGAAGGAACAACTTTGAGGACAAAGACCTTGCACGATAATAGGAAGCACTGACAGAGAGCCTAGAGAGGCCTGGCACTTTTCTCCTATATGCACACTATCAACTGGCACACTCACACACACTCATGCACTCACACACACGCTCACCTGCATGTTTACTCACACATTCATGTACACATTTATTCACACACACACTCACATGCAAATTTAATCCTCATAGCAACGATGGTGGTCAACAAATGATGTCGTAAGATGGTTGATAAAGCAGGGAAAATTTCTCTGTGTGGCTGGGCATTGGCATCTGAGACCTTTCTGTGACAATCCAGGCAAAGAAACGATGTCTAATAAATCAAGCCTCCCTGTCACGAATGATTCCATGAGTTTGAGACTTTTGGAACCTACCCCACCTTAAAGGAACTGGCTACAGGACACCCGGCGATGCTGAAACTAGTAAGAAATTACCCGCAGTGCTTATGGGCAGATTCACCATGTCAGATATGGCGTGTGAACTGCGACAGGTCTGATGTGGGCAAAGGAGCCAGGAAAAGCATTTCTTGGCCGGGAATAACCCAGAGGAAGACGTGTGGGACCATCAGCTCGCGTATCTCCTATCTGGGAACACAGCTGGGGGCTGCAAGAGTCTACGCTGTTCAGGATCCCTGGACATGGGGACAGCGTCTTCCGTAGCTTTTAGAGATGAGCCAGTTTTCAACCGAACGTGTAGCGGACACTTGCTGTTGCCGCTCTGCCCGGAATATCTCAGGCCTGCACCAGTTTTGTGCGGCTGCCCCATCCCCCAGCTTCTGTGCGGTTAGCTTCTAATGACCAACATCTGTGAGCTCCTTCAGAGGGCTCCCCTTGGGATTCTGCAGCAGTTTCCCTGTGGCCACACAGAGCAGGAAGTGCCTGGGAGTTTACATCATCCGGGAGCCTTGACTGGCAGCTGTGAGCGTATTTACAGCTCAGGCCTTTGGGCGTGAGGTGGGGCAACTCTGGGATGGAAGCTGCACTCCAGCGCCCCCCCACTGGCCTTCGCTAGAAGTCACGCTGCTACTTGGCCTTCTCCCCTTTCCTGCCCTTGCCAGTTTCTCCTGCGAACATGTCTTTCTTTTAACGTTTTTTAAAGATTTTACTTATTATTTTCAGAGAGAGGGGAAGGGAGAGAGGGAGAGAGACATCCATGTATGGTTGCCTTTCACCTGCTTCCAGCTATGGACCAGGCTGGGGGCCTGGCTGGGGACCTGGCTGGAGACCTGGCTTGCAACCTGGTTATGTGCCCTGGCTGGGGATCGAACCAGCGACCTTTGTGTTCGCAGGCCAGCGCCTTATCCACTGAGCCACCAGCCAGGGCTTGGGAACATGTCTTTAATAAACCACTTGCATATGAGTCCTCATCTTAGCATCTGCTTCTTGGGAACTTGGCCTTAGGTTGAGGCAACCATATTGTTAAGACAGAGAAATAGCACAAGGCCCTACCTTCAGTCAGCATGGAAAGAATGAATAAAAGAATGGACTGAAGGAATTCATAGAAACCCATCTTCAGCCTTGTGTCACTCATGTTATAATCAAGGAAACAAAAAGGAGAAAACATTGACATTTTAGAGTTGCAGGTCCTGTCATGAAACTGCCACATGGTGCAGCTTGTCCAGCAGATGGTCATTTGGGCTCAGTTTAAATACTGCTAGGAAGAAGAAATCACTACCTCTCAGGAGAGCTGCCTTTTCAATCTTATACCACTCAATTTACTGTAAAAACCTTCCTTCCGTCGCTGGTTCAGTTCCCAGCCAGGGCACATAACCAGGTTGCAGCCAGGTCTGTGGCTGGAGGCAGGTGAAAGGCAACCATACATTGGAAAACAGAACAAAACAAAACAAAAAAACCTTCCTTCCTTCCTCCCTTCCTCCCTCCCTTCCTCCCTCCCTTCCTTCCTTC